>JAUMHL010003035.1:0-42514 GCA_032362345.1 Sandelia bainsii | reverse complement strand
TGCTATGTAAAGTGCCTTGAGATGATCTTTGTTATGATTTGGCGCTATACAAATAAAGATGAATTGAATTGAATTATTATTATGTCATTATGATGTTATTATCATAATGACATTTTTTAGGTTCTTAAGTATTTTTCTTAATAGGAATTCAGAATAACCTGCATTAATAATAATGTTATGAAAATTATATTTATAAAGTATATGTGTGTTGTGTTGTTTTCAGGATGTTTTGAATAACCTGGGTTCCTCAGAGCTGGATGAAGATGATCTTATGTTAGACCTGGACCTCTCTGACGATCAGCGACATCGTCATGGTAACTTTTTCACTGCACGACATCTGCTCCTTTACACAGAAGCTCTTAGGGCTTTATAGCTATGAGAAGATGAGACGATAACACCAGTTCACTTTCTTACACTATGTACTTTTTTTGAACATTTTTTGTAGTAAAATACTTCAAAAAGGTGCTGTTCATGCTTCACATGAAGTCAGATTCCTAGAACAGCACTCGAAACAGTGCCGAGATATTGGCTACTAAAAGGTTTAGAGCAAGGTTTGTATTTCTAAGCACTTGGAGACTTTCAAAAGTGTCTACTTGATTAGTAAGTTTTTCAGCATCCTTGTTTATTGTAATTTCATAATGACTTATACCTTAAGGGCTTTGCTGTGTAGCATAGCGGAGCATGGCGAGGGAGAGGTGGGCTGAGCAGAGTAGACTGATTTCGAGTCTCATGCTAGTGCTAGCTTAAGTTGAATATTGTTGCTTTAAACATATCAAGAAGACAAGACAAGATTTTCTGCATCTTTCTTATATATTAGTACTTACTTTACAATTACTCCCATAGTATAGGTATAGTGTTAAAGTCAACACTGTCAGCAGCTGGATCAAATAGATTTAATACATTACTGTTTAAAAAATGTTTACCACAAGTCATTCTGTTACTGTTCCTCTAGAAAGAAGAGTTCTAGCATTCAGACGAAGAATTCAAATCAAGAAAGAAAAGGGAGATTTTGTCACATATTGCTCCCTCTGTTCAAGTGATTGTCTGCTCATACTTTTATTGTCACTGATTTTTTTCATCCTTTCATGCAATCCCTCTGGTTAACCCTACTTTGTTTTCTGCCTCTTAGCCTGTTTCTCTTCAACCCTTGTCGCTCTTTTTCTCATTAAGCCACCTCTATTCTGTCACCTTAAAACATGAAACCAGTACTCTCTCTGGTTCTTTTGACATGTGCCACATCTTTGATGTAGCTGCCTCTTTTATAGCGATTTATCTTCTTTGTTGTTTTGGCATTTCAGTCACACTCCTCCTGACATGCCTCATGGTTGAAAAGTGACTGTCAGAGGAGAATTATAGCTTGTGTTCTGCCACAGTGCAGGATGGTGTGCCAAACACAGTAATCCTAGCTTCCTTTAATATAACACACAAAGATGTTACATAGAATGTGTGTAGTGAGCAGCTGCAACCACAACACATGCAAATATGTCAAGAGGGACTTAATAAAAACTTTCTTAACACAATAATGCACAAAGAAAGGTTCTTAAGAAAGAGTTCACTATTTTAATATTGTGAATAGACATTGCAAAGTGAAATTATTGACTTAAATTAGAAGCACAGTTCTTATTTAATGATTCCTTGCAGGAAATTGTGGTAACTGGGAAAAATTGCAAGCTCTTGCAAATACAGTCAGTACTGATTATGTTTCTGGTGATTTTAGATAGCAGATGTTTGTTTTATATTAATACTCATCAAACTGCAAAGACACAATATGTACACATTTAATTGGACAGCTGGAGTATGATAAATGAGTAAACTGACTCAACTGGGTAAACAACTGGTCACTTTCCATTTCTGCGCTTCAAGTTACTTGGATACAGGGAGTACGTGTTTGACTGTTAATACAGCAGCAGTGTGGGAGCATGTCTAGCTATGACGCTTATCTAACAGATCTCTAAATCAAATTATATGTAAATGTGAGGTTAGATTCTCTGTATCTCTGGGCTACATTTAAGTCCCAGATGGACTCACAGAATATTACAGCTGCAGTCGAATAAAGTGAAATGCTCAGCAGCATTGTGGAGTTAAGTCTCCAACAGGAGTTTCAGCCCTAATAAACTGAATTTCCTGTGTTTATGGAGGCTGGAGAGTTTTGGGTAGGAGGATGGGTTTGAACTGAGCACTCACACAGACACACACACACCTTCACAGTGAGATTTACAACATTTCTGAAGGCACTGGCTGAGCCAGAGCTAAAGCAGGCACCATTATTAATACAAACACTAACACACAAGCATGCATGCTTAGTCATTAGACCTAATGGTTTGCAGACTGTAGCATGAAATTAAAGGTTTGATGAATTGTTCTCATAAAGTCAAGGGACTAAGACTTTGTGCTGGTGATGGAAGAATATGGTTTTTCCACACACTCAAATTAAAGCAACCAATTTAAAGATGCATATACATACATGCACATGCACTATACACAAAGCAGGCCAGCTCACATACAGGTTCGAAACGTATACACATGCATGCAGACGCACAACTGGACCCACACCTAACCTACAACCCCACGCATTCTCATTGGCACTCCTCATTTTTACCTCTCTCAGGTGGCTTGTTGAAGGCTTTATTAAAAACCAAGCAGTTTCACAGCAATTTATGGCCAGCAGCATTCAGCTGCAGGGCTCTGTGTTCCTACTGCAACTGTGACTCATGCCCTGTGGAATCAGACGGGGGCAGAAAGAGAGACGGGGACCTTTACACAGGCATGAAGAAATGCCAATTCTGGGCTTCACCAAAGTCTTTCACATTGCTCTCTCAAAGGTGCCAATAAAACAGCTGACAGTATCATCATTACTTAAACCTGTCACTACTGAATTTTAGAAAGCTGTTTTGTGACTGGAATTTTTCAGGTCTAATTCAATTTGAAATGATTGGGGGCTATAATATGTTGCAGGGTTAGGTATTTAAACGAATTCTAATCTGAGATTAGGACATCAACTTGATAAAAACTCTGTGTGTTTTGGTGCATAGTGTCCAGAGAAGACTCCAGCCAGTCCCTGGCCTCTTGTCTCAATCTGCTCCCTTCCCCCATGGACCCATCAAGTGATCGCATCCCAGGGAAAGACAACCATCAGAGGTAAATGTGTATATTTGTATTAATTTACTATATGTGCTCAGTGCAATTACAGTGCATTCAGACAGTATCCAGACCCTCTTCACTTTTTTCAGTTGTGTTATGTTGCAGACTGATACTACAATCATTCAAATTCATTTTTTTCTCATTAATCTACACTCAGTACCCCATAATGACATAAAGTGAAAACTGAATTTTTCAAAATGTATGAAACTGTATGGTAAAGGAAAATTTGAAATATCACATTAGCATATGTACCTTGATTGGAGTCCACCTGTGGTATATTAAATTGATTGGACATGATTTGGAAGGGCACACAGCGCTCTGTAGAAGGCCTCCTGGAGGACAATTCATACTGTATCAGAACAAAAGCCATGAGGTCAAAGGAACTGCCTGCAGAGCTTAGAGTCAGGATAATTGCACGGTACAGATCTGGGCAATAATTCTCAAATGGAAGAAGTTTGGCACAACCAGGACTGTTTAAAGAGCTGGTAGCCCCGCCAAACTGAGCAATCGCGGGAGAAGTACCTTCATAAGAGAGGTGACCAAGAGCCTGTTGATCACTCTAACTGAGCTCCAGAGATCATATGTGAAGATGAGATAAATTTCCATAAGGACAACCATCACTGCAGCCCTCCACCAATCTGGGCTTTATGGCAGAGTGACTAGACGGAAGACGGCTCCGCTTTTTTCTATTTTTTTCTAGCTGAAAGACTGAAAACTGTGAGAAACAAGATTCTCCTCTCTGATGCAACTGTTTGGCCTCAATTCTAAATGTTATGTCTGGAGGAAACCAAGCATCGCTCAGCACCTGCCCACTACAATCCCAACAGTGAAGCACGGTGGTGGCAGCATCATGCTGTGTGAGTTGTTTATCAGCCGCAGAGACAGGGAGACTGGTCAGGGTTGAGGGAAAGCTTAATTTCCTAGAATAGGCCCAGCCAGAGTCCTGAGTTGAACCCTATTGAACATCTCTGGAAAGACCTGAAAATGGCTGTCCATTGACGGTCTCCATCCAACCTGGGTGAGCTTGAGAGGATTTGCAAAAAAGAATGGCAGAAAAGTGTCTGGGTGTGCAAAGCTTGTTGTGTCATACCCCAAAAAGGCTCAAGGCTGGAATTGGTGACAAAGTGGCTTCAACAAAGTACAGAGTAAAAGATCTGAATACTTACAAGTACTTACATGTTATCTTTTAGTTTTTTTATTTTAAATAAATCTGTTTTCACTTTGTCATTATGGGGTACTGAGTGTAGATTAATGAAAAAAACAAACAAACAATTTAAACAACTGTATTATCAGGCTGCAACATAACACAATTGAAAAAAGTGAAGAGGGTTTGAATAATCTCTGAATGTGTTTGGAGATTTCCAGTACAATTTTGTGTAAATGACTACAAATAATTAAAAATATAATGTTTGTGTACCATTGCATGAAGGCTCTGTTTCGATGCACTTACACCTTTATCCTCTGTAGAGCCTACCTTCATTACATTATAGCCACAGTATAGCTTTTTATTTACACCATACACTTCATTGCCTCGTGAGAGAGAACGAGAGAAGGTTATTGTCTATTCTAGGAATTGCTGATCTTGAATGTTCCCTGTAAATGCGTAACGTTTTATGTCTTTCCCTCCCTTGGAGGTGAGGTAAGACTCGAGCACAGAATGACGGAGGGTAAATAAATAAATAACTTCTCTTTGAATAAATATGCAAGTTGTCTTTCTGTTCTCCTCTGTCTTCCAGTAGCCGATGGCTGAAAAGAGAACACTTTGAGATCCTGCTTGTATGTGTAAGAGTATCCCTGCCAAGGACGGTTCCATATCTGAATTGATTTCGTCCCTTGATTTTCTTTATGCTCATGAATCAGGATAAGTCTTGTTGGGCACATACAGAAACGCATGCACACACCACACACATACTCAGCAGCTCTATGGATAGGACTTATTCGATTTTATGAAGCCATTGGCTAAAAAAGGGGTGGTATCACCAGTGCTATCATCTGCTGGTGTATCTGAAAAGCCAGCATATGATTATTACTTTACCTTTCAGTTATCTTTTCTCACTTGTGGAATTGAATTTGTCTTATTTTTGCTCCCCTTAGAGTAAATGTATCTGTGTATTCATGTTTTCCCTCGACAAAACCGGCTGTGATCTTCTTTGTTTGCGGGGACACTGCAGGGCAAGTTGTGTGAGTTGTTTTGAAGTAGGCAACATCATTGAGACACTGGACTTACTTTTGGCTTCTCTTTTTTCTGAGAAGTGTTTTTAATCACACTTGTAACAGTCTTTGAATGTTTTGCTGCATAGAGAGACATTTTCTGTGTCTAGACAGTGTCAGTGAATAATGCAAGTCGAGAATCAACCTTTTTAACTCATCCAAGGTTATTATCAGACAGGTCATTGGTTGTTTAATTTCTACTGAAGTCCCACTTCTCTGCTTGCCGGTGAAAGCACACATACACACACAAATACTAGGGTTAGTTCTCTCTATATATAGTAAGTATACAGTTAAGACTTAAATGCAGTTTTCTCTTGTTTGATTGAGTTTACCTGGACTTCAGCCTTGAGGAACTGGCTCTGTGTCTTTCAGTCCAATCCGATACGTTATATTACCAGAGCAAGGGGATAGTGAATAAGACCTGAGCTATGGTGTGGAACATTCATATGATGCCATAACCCTATTTTTGTAGTGTAGCTCTAGAATGAGCATTGGTTAATCTTAACATTGGTTGTGTAATTGTCAGATTAACCAATTAATTTTAAGCAAAAAAAAAGAGTGTACATTAATGCTAACAGCTCTGTGAGGTTGAAATGCTCAAAGTTACAGTATTAAAGTACCTTCATATCTTAATTTAGCCTCATTGAATACTAGCATTTGCTTATAAGTACTAAACTCAAGGTGCAGCTGAATCTGTTGGAAACATCATTAGTTTACAGATATAGAGCCAAGAAATAATTTTGTCCTGATGATGGCATCAGAAGTGTTGTTGCAGGGTGGCGTGCATACCGAATTTTAAGGCTGTCCATCCAATAGTTGTTGACATAGAATGTTTCAAACTTAACCAAGGTGGTGACTGACAGATTGACATTTCCATTCCTAGAGCTATGCTGCTAATGTAGTTAAAAAACTATGCTACGGTACTCCTGCGTGATGACCTAATTAGTTCCTCTTTTATATGCTGTTTTTATCACAATCCTTCTACACTGAAGTCTACCTGCCAAAACTATAGACATATCACAAAATTTAATATTTTGTGTGCTACTGACAGTGAGGCAGTGATATGATTTACAGTAGTTGGCTTAGGAGTGTGTGTGTGTTCAGTTGACTTCATCAAGGGAGCAATTTTTGTAGCAGAGAAAGTGAAGCTGGACTTCAATAAAGAAGACAAAACACAATTAAAGCATATTTCAGACTAATCTTTCATTTTATTTCAAGTGAATTAAAACTTTATATTCTATTTTAAAAAGAGTAGAATAGGCAGTCCATGTCCATATCAATCAATTTTGATCTGTTTTTGATTCTGAAAATACTGGGCTAATGGATCCAGGTCTAAGTTTCTTACCCTGATCAATATGTAGCTTGTGACAGGGGTTAATTTCCCTCTGTGATAGTTCAACATCTTTTTTTAAAATCTAAATCACACAGCTTTTGCTAGAAAATAGTGTAAAGTCTGTGAGGGAAGGCGCTCAGATTAGAGAGGGGAAAGAGAGTAAAATGTGTTTGCCCAGGGCTTGCTCCATCTCTCTCACTGTCTTTGTTTGTCAGTCTCTCTCCATCTTTGTCTCAGGTTCCACATTCCCTCAAGGGGACATTGATTTGCTGGAGGCAAAGCATTCCCCCTTCTGTTCACACACAAGACAACACAGACAATCATGTGTGCACGCGCATGCCCACACACACACGCAGACTCAAACACACATACACACTCACCTGTCAGTCAGTCAGCCTGTCCAGAGAGAGTATCAGCTGCTGGATACTGGTGGCTTTTCTGACAGGCTGCACAGACCATCTGTTGTGTGTACACACACACACACAGTCTTACACGCACACATCCTCTTTGTTGTATGACAGTTGGATGATTTTGATGGCAGGCATTTAATTCTGTGTTTATGACTTTGTAAACATTAATGCCACAGTGACAAAGCTATAGCAGTAAACAGCCATGATACACTAAGTGTTTCCATTTTTTGTGACTGCAGACGTGGAGAGGGAACAGTGAGGGAAGTGTGAGGGAAAAAAGAGATGGAAAGTAGAGTTCTTTGTCCTGTACTCACTTGAATATTGGGACATAGCTAAATGGAATGAGGTTTAGTGATGCCATTTACACAGTTAATTTAATTATCATTTGATCTGCTGATTATTAAGTCAGATTTAATTAATATTGGTAGGTCGGTGGTTCAAATACCAAAAATACTCAGTTTACCTTCATAAAAGATGATCAGACAGGCTTTAAATTGGAGCCACTAGAACCAGCAATTATTTGCATTTTTGCCTAAAAATATCTAAAATGATGTTTAATTATTAAAATATTTGTCAATTAATCTTAAAACGCCATTTTTTAGAAACGATCAAATTTGGGTCCGATTTGTTTTAGCACAGTTGTGTAGCATTGATCTCTATTGAAGTTTTAATGCAGCAGGTTTGTGCGGTTTCATAATTAAATGCTGAAATTTTCAAATTAACTCCACTGTACAGAGCTACTTATGGACATAACGTAGAGTTGAACACAAAGCCGCCTTTAGTATTACACACTTTTAAAGTACTTACTCCAGATAATTTTTCCTGTCTTTGCTGCATGACAATAGTTAGTGTTATTCAGTGAGTTTTTGTTGGTGGAAGATGAGGGCAGAGGGTGTATTAGAGCAGCGAATATTGAATATTTGTTTTTGTGATATATCTCAATATCTGTAATGCATTTTCTGACACTTCCCTCATCTCTCCTATAGAAAAGGACCCAGAGGAAATAAAATTTTGACAGCTGGGATGTAGCTTGCTTGTTGCCATGGTAACGGCAATCTGCCTGTTGAGTGTTCCCCTTCCCCTCTTTTCTTTTTCCTTTTCTCTTTTCATTGCTTTTGATTACTATGCAGAAGAAAGGTAGTTTGAGGAGAGAACATCCACACACAGAGGCGTCTGTCAAGATGCAGTGGACACTCATAAAATCTAAATTCCCATTTCTCCACTTCTGTTTTGATAATGTGCAGCTAAAACCTTCACATGCTCTTGTGTTGGCATAATAATTGGATAAAGAATATCAACATTTGTAGACAGGTCTCAATTCTCCCAGATGAAAACTTAACTAAGTGACTTCTCACTTAGTAGTTTGTTTCTCCTGTTTATTTTTCAGAAATGTACAACTTTTGTATCCATACTGTGCAGTTGAATCTCTTGTTTAACAGGCTGCCAAGTTATCCTGAGTATGGTACCAAAAACATGCATGAACATGCCCCAAGCTATGTGGAGTTCTCTTCAGCAGTCCTTGTTACCTTCATTTTCCATTTGTGATTGTCATGTCTTTTATGTGTTTACTGATTTTGTTCATCTGAATGTAAAAAAGGGTCTTATCAACTGAAAATGCTTGAGTCTGTTGGATATTGGGACAAGACTGAGCAACAAAGAGAAACGTAGAGAGGTCTGTCGTTATTCAAAAAGACACCATGCTCCCAAAGTCAGTCAGATATAGTAGATAGTGATGCATCTCAGCTGGCTCTGTAGCCTCCCACAGAGACATGTAATCCATGATTATATGGAACTCACTCACATTCATGAAAAAAAAAAAGTTTAATATTAATCTGATTCCAAGTGTATCAGCCAAGCTGAATTAATATAGTCAGCAAAAATGACACAGGTCCCTTCCTTCAGTAAGTAATATACTTACAAACATTCACTCTGTTCAGTTTGATATATATTCATAACTGTTGCACATTGTCTGTCAAATAAATACAGTCCATGTTCACACATGATCATAAGAAGGGCCAGATGTAAAGAAATGTCTACAGACTGTGACATTTTTAAGAGCAGCCTAACAGACTAAACATGTTAAAACCTTCTAGTTTATGTCTGTTGTCAAGCATATTTTGTTGCTGTGGTTTCACTTCTAATTTACTTCACTCTGTTGGGTTTATTAAATGTTTTAAACACAGGGAGACTAATTAGTGTTGGCTTATTTCTTTTTTTTTTACCCTCTTGCTTTGAGTGGGAGCTTGTGGTTCTGATTTGTAACACAGAGAAAAACTTTGATTGGCAACAAATAAGTAATTTCTGTGCTTTCCATTTCTTTTTTGTCAAGTGGTCTTTTCTGTTAATGAATGGAAGTAGTCTAAACGGTTTCTCTGTTAACAGATTGTAAAACATATGATATGAGTGTTTGTTTCCCTGAACTGCAAAGCCATTTTGCAGCATGCGGAGGATATTTGAATAACAAAGAAAGGGGTACTCTTTTGTTTTTGGCTCTTCGTGCATTGTCTGCCTCCCATCTCTTTATCTTATCTCCTTTTGTTGTGGACTACAGCATACTGTGTGTTGATCTTGAACATATTTTTGATATAGCATGCTGAGATTAGAGAATGATTCTAAGGAAATAAACAGCAAAATGCAAAATTTTTACATTCTGCATTACGATGTTCCCCACTGCTTTGCTTCTCAAACACATTCCTCCTACTATTGACAATGGAAAAGCATACTTACAACTTATAATTTCCCAAGAGAATGTGTTGCTGACATAATTTTGCATATTCAGGTTCATGTGACTGTGTGTAGCAGCTACAGTAGCATCACAATCACAAAAAAACTAGGGTCTGGAGGAGGAAACCTCTTCATAGCAGTCATCAGGATACTTTTTAGTCAGAGGCTTAGAGTTAGAGTTTTTGGATCACTTAATGGGAAGTATAAACCTAACCTGCCTCAGAACAGAAATGAAAAGCAATAATTCAGTCGCTGATGCAGCTTCCTGAAGTCCTGTTCTCACTGTCCATATCTGAGAACCCCAAGTCATGGCTGGAGATAGAAACTTTTGTTTATAAGAAACCGTTGTAGCATCTAAAACCACAAAGTCTTGTTTTTGCATTTCTCTTTTCTGTGTGGATTAAAAGGAGATAAAATTAGTGAGCTCTAAACTGTTAGTAGGCATAGTTCTGAACTCGGGCAATGTTAAGGCAAAGTTAATTACTTGTAAATTACACAATTAAATGAAGGTTCCTCTTGCCGTGATTGTAGTCTTCTATATGCATCATACCTAATTAGGCAACATACACAGTCTTATTTTGAATGAAAGATGCATTTGCATGTTTATAACCAATCACAAATGTCAGTCTATATATAAAATACAGCATTTTCAATATTGCCATGGAAACAGCTTTTAAAGAAATGTGAACAAGGAGCATACATGGTTTTTAATATCCTGGGGTACAGAAGCTTATCACTGCTACCTTTGCACGTTTCAATTTCCTTTAATCAGAATCAGAGCTGAAGCAGGTGATTCTGAACAGTAAATTAAGTTTCTACACATTATGTGTTAACATTTGCAAACTATCTGACCTGAGCTGATTTTTCTGTTTTACTGCTTAATAGATACTAGATTGGGGTTGTACAGCTCAAGTGTACAGATCTGCCCCAGTGTTTTTTTTACTGTTGAAGATTACAGAAAACCTACGTTTATAATGCATCTTTTAACAATATGAGCTCTTGGTCACGCTGTTAAACAGCACTGTTGAACTGACAGTATAATCTTATCTACTCCTGACTGTGATACATATTACCATCTTAGGCGATGAATACATTATCATAGAATTGCCATATTATGGTATTACTGTAATACTACCTTTCCAAATCTCACTTGATCTTTTGCACTTTTACCTTCTCGTAGCTACAGGGTCAGGTAAAATATAATGAAACTGAGGTCTTTTAAATAAACACAATCCAAACACATTATAGGTTTTTAGCATAAATAGTGCAAAATGATCATATCCTGAATGGAATAAATAAACATTATTGTGCAGTCTAAGTAATACTTTCCTTTGGGTGGAAAATTAGCATTGTTAATAAGGATTTAATGATGTGAGTTTATAAGAAAATGCATCAGTCAACCAGTGGTTGCTTTTGTGATGTCACCTTTGGCAGTCACGATTATTTACTCACTTCTCATTATTGAAAATTGCTGTAAAATAAGTGGAACAAAGACTAGTGGTATTAAACAACAGTGGAATAAATCCTATATAGTTGCTGCATTAGAATATAAATTCAAAAGAGTAACATTTCTCAGCGGACTTTGTGAACTCATAGCAGGGTTTTTGTTCTAAAAAGTGAGAACATTCTACTTTAGTGGAACATTGCTTTAAGGCTTTTCTACAAGATAAAATTTGTGGCTTGGCAATGTTCTCTGAAATAGGAAAATGTAATGTGACACATGGGACCAATATTAAATAGATCTCTCCAAGCAACAAGCAGTTTTGAGTAATTAGTGCAAATGTGTTCTGATAACTCACTAAGGTTGCTCTCCCACAAAAAAGCCAATGTTGTGGTGGTTTTCAGCCTTTGTTTTATGGGATTAATATCATGCCATGTGAACGAGTGGACAGTCTCAAAAATTACATCAGATAGTTAAATGGAAGTCAGAGAGAGAAAAATAGAGTGATAGGCAGGAGTAAAGGAATGGTTAAAGAAAAAGAAGCAGATTGCACAGGTTCCTTATGAAACAAGTGCAGATTCAGAGAGGAGAAAGTGCAAAGGAAAGCAGAAAGGGTAATTAGGTTAATCAGAAAGTTACCCCTGCCATATCGGTTTTATATTCTCTCCCTTTCTGTATCTGAAGACTTGAATTTATCATTAAATTCACTGCCTGGAGCTTGGCTTTTGCTCGCTCTTTAGTCACAGATGCACTTTATGTCAGAGATGAGTTTAATGGCAGCATTAAACGTCCGTAGCCTCAGGTGCTGAATGCAGATGATTACACTGTGTCTGTCAGGTACAATGAAGGAGTGACAAATGAAGTTGATCATTCTCCCATACTGTTGTACTGTACTTGTACATGTGCACACCACGTGGCACACCAATGTCATCCTGATCACACACGTGTTCACAGCTATACCCACACTAAACGTTGGATTGCCCCAATAAATATATCTTCCTTGTCGTCGTTGTTGTAAAAATGTAACAAAGGAAAAGTTGGCACAGGGGACTGACTGCCTCTCTCGCTGTGTCTCCGTGTTAAAGTGTCCTTTACTATTATTATTCCTGAGACAATGCAGTCTTTATAGTGCTGACTGACAAAGGTGCAGCCCACTCCTCTTCACTGCTGCTTAACATAATGCACTTCAATCACACATAATTTATTTTACTAGCAGTCATTATTTGTCACTTCACACACTAACTGAACATTATGTAAACCCAGACATCTAAGTGTGCATATAGGAATGTGTGTCTCTGTGTTGTTGGCTCTCTGTGTGTATTGTTTATCGCCTGTGTTGATGGGCATACACAAGTGTGTGTGTGTGCGTGCATGCATGTGTCGTTGCTGAGAGCCAACAGCCCAGTAATAAAACACTGTGTGAGTGGTAAAATAATGAAAGTCATAAAAAGGCAGATAATTGGCTTTTTCAGGTTGGTGAAATGGATCACTTCTAACACTGCTGTTGAGAAATGACTTCTGAGAGAAGAGAGGTGCATCAGAAGGATGGAGGGTGAAAATGAGAAAGACAAAAGGTATAATGAGCTGTATGTTAAAAAGAGGAGAAAGCGGAAAAGGAGGAATTAACAGGGGAAAATAAAAAAGGAATGAATGAGAAAAGAGATTAGAGGAGAAAATAAATTGCAAGAACAGAAGGTGCAAAAGAAAACATGAGTACAATGCAAAGAAGCAGGCATTTTTCACACTCTTCTTCTGTTTACTTTTCCTTTCCTTTGTGTAATTACTCTGAAAAGACTGTGGCGAGAAAATCTCTCTGTGAAAATATTTAATTGCACTTTAATCCATGTATTCAATTTAATTAGCTCCACATTCACATGGTCTTGCAGTGCAAGTCTCAGCCACTAGCTGGTGTAATACCACATCTTTATAAAATCAAATTCGGCCTTGGTCCACTTGAGTAATCTTCTAATTGGCTTCTATCGTAGAGCCCTACTCTATGCACTCACATACATATAACATGTTCAGAGTGTGTGAGAGAGAACTGTAAAAAAGAGAAGTAGACGGAGTGCGCTGAGCTTCTGGCTCATGCCAGTATAAAGACGGATGACCCTGAGTGCAGGCACGGCCTCCCTGCCTGTACAACATCTGTCATTACTGAACAGACTTGTCTTCAACTGTGTTTGACTGATCTTGTATGTATGTGTGAGGTAACTACTTGCAGATGAAAACTGTTCTTACCTGGAAAACTACTGCACATATGATACACACGCAACACTGGCAGCTTGGCAATCTTCTGCTAATGCTCCTTTCATCAAAACAGTTGTTTCTAGGTTTAGTTCCTCTAAGTTTATCAGGTACATAGTAAACCTATTCTGCTGGAACTCTTTTCAGATCTTAAATATCAAACCACAAAATATGCTAACATCTGTGGTAGGGAATGAACAAAAATGATGGTACAAGTTATTCTTTGTATTTGCTAAATATGCTGAAGATGTACAGTGTGTTCATTATGTTATTCATAAATTATATGCTTTTTTGGCTCTAAAGCCAAATTGCTATGCTTAGAATAACTTTCTGGTCATGTGTAAACATTGTGAATGTAAAACATGACTTCTGGTACAGATTGAGAGAGAGAGAGAGACTGTGACTGTCTGGATGTCAATCATCCTTAAACTTCACACATTTGCTTTGCTGTGCACTACATGAGCTTCTTAGGACACTGGTGCTACAGATTCAACAATATTATTTCTGTTACAGACAGTACAGAAAAGCCAGAAATCTCTGTCAAGGTGAGATTTAGTCATATTCCCATTTTTAAAAACTGTTGCTCAAATTAAACCACATTTACAGCCCTCAGCTGCTCAGTTTAGCCAAAAACATTCTCCATCTTGTAAATTGAAGCATTAAATACCTTGTATATGGGTGTCTCTATGATTATTGTATCAGGGGGCATAGGTTTGGATCTGTTCTCATGACTTCTGTTAACAGGTTGGTATGTGTCTGGATTTGTGCAGAAAGGGTTTGCAGAATTGAACTCATGCAGGACTTGCCCATGACTCACCTGTCCTTAAAAGACAGCAAGCCTCAGACATTTGTCTGAGGGCCTTAGCAGAATCCCCAGGGGGACAGTTTAGGCTTTGATACTGCATCAGTTTAGTATAGTGGTTGTCACAGTGACAAGGGGAAAAAGCAGGCATGGGGCAAAGGGAGAGTTGTAGAGATGGAAGACAAACTCTCAGATGAAGGGTTGAGAGGGGCTGAATGAAGGAAGGGCAGGTGAACAAAGAAAAGTAAAAGAGGGAAGGATGGGGGAGCAGTCCAGAGTTCAAGATTGATGAATAGAAAGAGAGAATGAGAGTTAGACAGAGCAAAAGGTGGGGGAAGAAGGCGAATGGAGAATAGTGAAAAGAAGGAGCAACACAGAGAACAAGCAAAGAAGAAGAAAAAGGTATGAGAGTAAATGAGGGAGCAATTCAGTCTGACCTTTTCACTGACAAGTCTTTGGAGTGGCTTATGTTGATTGATGTTTTAGTGATATGGTCTTGTTTTACTCAAAGAACATTTTTCCTGGAGAATCTGCTGTCTGACTTAATGCTCCCTGCCGCTGTTTACGTGGTGATTTTTCTAGGACAATGGGACAAAAGGCATCTAATTTCCTCTCACCTACCTTCTAAATGGCTATCGGTCAAAGTGAACATGGTCTCTTGATGATAAAGAGCTTGTTGTTTCTGCATCTATATCTGCAGAGAGCGGCCATCCCTCCCTCTCCCACTTTTCTTGATATGCAGACTGTGAACTCACTGGTTGTCTTTGTGGTTTTCAGACAGGGGATTGGTATTTCTCTGCTCACCTTTTGAAAATGTCATCAAGAAGGTGAGATACACATTCCCCCTTTATCCACTCTTGTCAAAATATCACAACTCAGAAGAGAAATGTTATTGCATGAGTCTAGTTTATTTAAACTCATTTGATGAATCTGGGGGTTAAATTTAGTTTTTTTTAAATGGGAGCATTCTTTGACTATCTGAAATGACTAAATTATCGATAATCGTGAATTTGTTCCTATAATTTAATAGTATTGCTTGGCACTCTAGGGACTGGGGAGGTTTCTGTCCCTGCAGCATGAATAAATGATGAATGAACAGTCTTGAGATTTTGCTACATATTACTTTTATATTACATGTGTAGCATAGTTGCTAATGAACAACAATAGCTCTGCTGTTTGTTCACTGTCTGAATTCTACAAAATAGTCGTGCTAACTTGGAGTTAGATAGCTTGGAGGAAGGCCTCAAAGGAATCAATGTGACAAAACTTGATTAAAAAAAGTCTGATTTGATCATTTTAAGCACTGTGTGCAAATTCTGTTTATTGTTAATGGTTCTACTCTTTCCAAGCATATTGGCCTTGAAGATAAAGATTCAGTTGACTTTTTATGTCCCGAGTTTTAACATTTAGAAAATCTAGTTGGGTGAATTAATGGTCCTCTTACACATTTCTACTGGTTGAAAAGCTGACTATAATTGTTTGTAGTAAAAAATTCTGCTTTTTAAAGCTTCACTTCTGAAGCATGTTCAAAATAAATTTTTACTTGGAGGCATATACTGTATATCATGTAGAATTTCATATATTTCATTGTATTCTTTCTAAGCTCTTCATTAGATTTTCTACATTTTAATCCTTAGCTTTACTTATTTGATGATTTGCCCCATAATCATCAAATAAGTAAATATTGTCCAACTCTTCTTTTTGAAACTTTTGAGATTACAAAAGACACAAAGAGTAAACACAATAAAAGGTACAGTACTATAATTATCGCAGCTGTGTCCATACCTCTGATCAGCCTCCATGTCATATAAATAAATATGACAAAAACCATAACATTGTGAAATTATATTCATAATTGCATTCATTTTTGTAAGGTATTTGACATTTTTTAGTGTCCAGGCAAGATGTAAAAGGTCAAACTAAAACATTTGTTTCAACTTTTTGTTTAGAGACTAAAAGTTAAACTCTCAACACTGACACAACAAGTAAAGTGGGCTCTGAGTAATGAAATGCCTATGAAGATAGAGTTTTATAGATAAGGTCAGTTGTGCTGCTTAGATTATGTTTTACTGTTGGCTGCAAGGCAAAGAAATATGAGGGATGCTGTGACACTGAGCAATCCTGACTCCTGTTGAAACTTTCTCCTAATATTTGTCCTCTGATGTAATAAATTGGTGTTGAAGGTGACACGTGGAACTGGGGCCATGCATCAGAGACCAAAGACATATTGCTCCAGAGGCCTGTTTACTGTTTAATGGACTGTTTCTCAGATAGGACAGTTAATTAAAACAGTGCTTTGGTTGATCTCTCTCTGCTGTTTATATCGTGTGTCGAAATCCAAATCTAAACCACCACAAAAGTGTCACAGCTGTGTGCAGAAATAGAGAGCTGCATTGTCTCAGAGGCTTGTTTATAATCAGGTCTTAAACAGTGACTTATGAACTTATGAACTCTTTTTTTGTTTTTTTTGGAGAGATTTCATCTCTTTCTGTCAAGTGGGCAGTAGGTCTGCTGCGATTAATGCAGAAAGCTTTGTTAATTAAAAAAAGAGTTTGATATGCACCACTGCAACTGAGAAGTCCTATACACACACACACATGCCAGCACTCACATAATGTTTGTTTTCCTCTCTGTAGAAATCTTTATTTCTTTCTCTTTCTGTCTGATTGCTCATGTCTTTTCACTATGTATTTCATTTGCTGGGGTCTGTTTTCTACAACTGGGGTCTGGCACGAGACATTTTAAATCTTCACATAGTGGCTTTAAATATGTGAAACTGTGAAACACAGATGTATGTATCACCACTGCTGTCAGTATAATACAGACATGTCCACAATGTATGATATCCCAAGGGATTCTGCACTATTGGCATTTTCAGAAGGAGGTGGCATTCTTGACATTACGCAGTAATGTATCATCCGTACCAGTTACAACCAGAAGCGAAGATGAGATTCCACTGGTTGCCAGTGGGGAGCAGTGAAGACAGGTCAATGACAAATGAAATTTTCACACTGACACATACTAATGTTAAATAACTTTATTTCTCTCTTTTTTCCTTCACTCTACCTCTCCTTCAGGCAGCCCAGCCGTCCGACCAGCCTGCTGCCTGACTGCAGCTCAGGGCTGGGTTTGGGGAGGGAAGATGAGTCCTTACCCCCAGGGTTAGAGGCCCTTCCACTCAGATTGATGCAGCAGGACTGTACTGCTGTCAAAACCCTTCTTTTAAGGCTGAGACGAACACTACAGGAGGTGGGTTACACACATACCCACATGGACAGAAGCATGCAGACACATCTTAACATGAATTTATGCCAGGAAGATGAACATTAATACAACGTCTGTCGTTGGTTCATAAATGTATCATCTTGTTTCAGACCAATAAGGCTAAGGGGTTAGTAGATGATATCAAGCAATTTTGTTGTGAGCCTAAATAGTACAGTGCTCCACAAACAAATTCTTCTTTCCCAGTTTCAATCAGCTTTATTTCAACACCATAAAATCATCTCATAGTGGATGCTATGCTGCCTCGAAACGCCTCTACAATCACTTTGTTTTGTTAACTTAATAAGATTCTACATTCGGAGGAGGTGAGAACTGTGAGGCTTATATTCTTCATATGCACACACTCACACTGCACACACTAATTCCACAGTTTGAAAGTGTCGGTCTTCAAACATGTCAGCCTGCTTAAAGCCAGCCAAAGTTTTACCTCAGGCTACGAGGCCATCTCAGCATGAGTGTCAGAGAAACCGTAAAATTACATCCAAACCATTATAGACATGATTAGCTGTAATAATCACTTAGTAAAGCAGTGACACATTGCGATAGCTGCACAAGGTTTAACTGTAAAAACTAGTGAACCATATTAATGACCACCCTGTGCTGTCTTGCAGGCTTTTCTAACTGTCTAGGACTATCTTACACCAGAATGTAAATAGAAGAGAACAGTTCTAGCTTTTAAACTTGTAGCATAATTTTAGCACTAATCGAGAATTTACATAACAAAGAGGGACGTTAGTAATACCATAAGCTCTGGAAGTTGAGCTGAAAGAACTTCCATTAGTAATGTCTGGCTGCTGTTTTCTTGTAGTCTACATGGGTGACTGACCCTTACCAAATGTAGCAATATTACACAAACCCACACTCACAAATCCAAATACACAAAAGAGATATAAAAGGGAGACCAGACCTTCCCTAATACCCCACCATTAGTATGTCTAAACTAAGATCAAAGCTAGCTGTGAGGACCTATCTGAATTACAGTCCACAGAGGCATATGTATGGCTTTCTCTCTGTCTCTCTTTACTGTTCATCTCTGTGGTTTTTCTCCCAGGACTACTGTAAGAGAGAAAATGATAAAATAATAATTAGTGGAGAGACATGAACTAGAGTGGTGATGGAGAGACTAAAGGGAGTGCAAGAAAAAGAGAGGATGCACAGCAGCAGAACATGAATATGGAAGAGGAGATACTTTGCCCTCTTTGCTTGCTCTGTTGTGTCATTAACTTGCAAATTTTGTTACGTTCCGTCAGCAGATGTAGTCCATTCTGCAGCTAGGGGAGGGTGCATCGTTATGTCTATATGCTTTCCATTTGACCTTCCGAAACTAAGCCCCATTCTCATGTTCTTTTCTTTTGTTTACCTTAACTTCCAGTCCCTAACCTAACATCTTTTCTCTTCTCGCCTTTTCTCTTCTCTTGTTTGTTTGACAGTATGCTTGCATAATCCAAGGAAGTAAAAAAAGAAAAAGACTGAATATTGATTGAAAATATGTTTAAAGTAAGACCACCAATTTTTTACCATTCTGTTACTCAAATACAGTAAATCTCAATCAATAATCAATAAACAGCAGTTTGCATTGAGACCTGCTGAAAGAGAGGTTTCTTCTTACATTACAAAAAGAAAATCTCTGAGGCTGCATTGAGCACTGGCCTTTTCCCTTGATGGGATTTGGATAATTTAAGAAGAGAATGTAATTTAAGAAGAAATGTATGAATATTTTAAAACAAAAGCATATGTTCGTTTATGTTAGACAACTTTATGCATGAAGCCTCGTCTTACAGCTGAACTATCCAGCCGACCTAAAATAGGGGCGACAAGTAGCTCAGTGGGTAGAGCAGTCGAGCTGTTCGATTCCCAGGCTACATATTGAGGTGTCCTTGGACAACACACCGAAACCCCGTAGTAGCACCTACATGTACTGTCTGGCGGCTGTCCAAACAACAATTTCCCAATTTAAACTAATTTAAACTTATACAACAATTTATACATATGTGTATATATAAAATACAGGACAATAAAAAGTAAAACATAACAAATCCGCCAGTTTCTCTGTTGTTGTCAAAAAAGTGTTTTTTTCTTATAACACGGGCCTACATGACCATCAGGCCAGATAGTGCATCATATCTCATAATTTCCTGTTTTATGGTGCATCATATTTGTCAAATTAGCATATTTTAGTCAACTATAGAGACTCCATCTACCCTTGATTAATTTTTCTTTCAGCAGTTTATCCTGTTGGTAGCACAAAGGAACATTTCTAAAATGCCACTGTCCACGTGTTGCCTAACGCAATGATCCCCATTTGTCAATGTCAGCTGTGGATTCTAGGAAAAACTGTGACGGTCCCATTTGTTGCAGCATATACTCACAGTCTTTGTGGGCATATTTGCACAGTATCCACACATGCACTGCCAGACCCTGTTAGCTTGTGCCTTTGCAGCCCTGTCTATTCATCCCAGTGACTGTTTCCCCCGAGGCAGCTGCTTGACTTGTGGCAGCAGCTTAGTCTTGCTGCTGCTACCAAATCTCCAAATCTTTTGAGCAGCATAGTGTTGTTATAGGGATAGCTTTGTATATGATAAAATGTATTTGAAAATGCTTTTGTACGTTACTTTCAGACAGTGACATTCATCTCTGCGGTCACTGCAGAGATTAATCCTTAAAAATCTTAAAAGTCCATCTCCATCCTTAAAAGTGTGGTTGACCTCTTACAACTATTTCGCATCTGTGCATGGATGTGTGAAACAGTGCAACCTGAATCCCGGGACTAAAAAAAGAAGAGAAGAAATTTGGTATTTAAGATTCAGAGCTCTCATCCTGTATTTGCCCAAGAACTCACTAAATTACATGACAGTATGCTGCTAATGGAGCTGCCTTCCAATAAAACGCCAAATGTCAATGAGAGAGCGAGTGGGCATGAATGCATAGATGAGTTATTCAGTGTTTTCATTTCTTGATTTAACTGATGTGTGAATGTGATTAAAGGGGTGTATCAAAGTACAAAACCTGCTTTCTTAGGCCATTCATCATCTTGAGACATTTTGCTTCTGGGTAGTGCAGGTCATTAAATACAGAGCTCTCAGGCAGCTTTATCCATTCTTAAATCTGAAAGGCTTTTTACTGAACCACAGCTAATTGTAGGGACAGTTGTGTGGTAAGGCCTGTGGGACAGGGGTGACCTTAAAAAGAATGTGTGTGTGTGGGTGAGAGAAAAAGAGACACTGGGAGTGTGTGTTGGTGTCAGCGACTGTGCTGCTGTCTCTCTGCATATGGAAAGGCATTGATCACCGATGACACATTGAGGGCCTGACGCCATGGCAAACCTATAATTCTGATAGGGAGGCATGCTTCCTTAAAAGGTCAGCCAAACCAATAAACCATCAAGTTTATGCTTGGGCTCTAATGTTTTTCAAAGCTACCTTCAAATCTTGAAAATAGGCCAAAAATATGCACATCATCTTTTCAAGGCATCTTGATTGTAAGTATGGTTGTCTCTCTGAAACAACAGCAAGGTTGGTGTGCATATAAAACTGCAAGAGGGCAGCAGATGGCGAGAAGTAGATCTTATATATATCAGAATATCATATCTGAAAATTTGTGTAAAACATGTAGTCATCCTCCACTCCCTCTTTCCTATCACATCCTTGTCATGTATCTTGTTCTGTCCTCCATCCTTGTGGCTGTTGTCATTTTCTTACCATGCAGCATAACCTCAGTATCAACGGTCCTGGGTGAAGACTTTATCCATTTATGCTTTCCCATCTGTCCTATCATAAGTCCATAGAGGTGACATTTACATCAGTGTGTGCTCTTTTTGATGTTTGGGGTTTTCTGCATAAACATTACATGAAAGTATGAAATTTATGCAGTTTACTGCGTGTGGTTGTGTGTTTTGGAACTCTCTCTAGCTGCCTCTGCTCTCTGCCCACCAGACACCTGTGTTGAGGAGCAAAGCCAAATCTGTCTTCTCACAGCTGGTGTTAGAAAACACAGAGATTATGTATAAAACCAGGTAATAACCCAAGTTACAACATGGACTTAGCCAAGTTGTCTAAAACGAGTTATCTTACATTTTTGTGATCTAAAGGTGCTATACATCTACATTAAAACACTAGATGTAATATTTCCCTACAGATATTCTGTAAAAATAATGCTACTAAAACTGAGGATGCTGCAGCCTAAATGAACACTTAATCTTGACAACTCTAGTCTTTTACACCTCCCTTTATTCTTTTATTGAATGGGTCGCCGGGTGTGTATAGTACGTGTAATGTTTTTACCAGTATTGCTGAGCAAGTCAATGAAGCTGCAAGAATTAAATCCTAAAATTACATACAAGGTAAACTAAAATAATCACCTACAATCTATATCACAAATTGTATCATGCTGATATAATTTTTATATTTGTTTTTGTGTTTTTTGTTTTTGTGTGCAGAGCACAGAGACAAGTCCTGCCAGCAGCCTCCAGTCTCTACCTATCAGCCCTTCCAGTGAAAAGTCCCTTCCATTTAAGGTAACGTGAAAACCAGTCTATGTTGTTTTATACATAAGCGCAATGCTAAATTTGTATTTAGTGTTTGAGCATACATTGCCTCCAATTGCTTATCCCACACTAGTTTTACAATTTAACCAAATCTCTGCCAGATTACTTGTCATTTGACGTACATTTTTAAGAGATCATAATACCTGATTTATTATCTGAATGAGCAATGGTCTGGCTCTCAGATAATAACATGTATTTCTGGCTAGTCAACTGTCTTTCTGTTTAAGTCAATAAAACATACAAGATTAATAAAAAGGTACAGTGTCTGCCCAGTTTAAAATGTTCCAGCATATTTTGTGGACCTGTTGTGCTTTTAGGTAGCTGCAAATCAAACTACACACTGGGCAACATTTAATCACACAACCCTCAACCGCACCGAGCCGGCTATGTTAATTAAAAGAAAACAGCAGTCTGTCTGTGATCAAAAATATAAAACTGAATCTTCCTTTGATCCGTGTGTCTCCTTCAGTTTTACAGAACAATTAAACGCCTTTTTTCCACACCAGCTTGTAATAAATCAAACAGAGATCAAATAGGAAAAAAGACAGCTGAGGGGCAAGGCAGTAAGGGAGTAGAGAGGGGAAATATAAAGAAGAAAGTAGTAAAAAAAAGTGATAAAAAAGCAAGAGAGGGACAAACTGTTTTGCTTGCCTTGACGGGTCACAGATCCCCTCTGTCAACCTAGTCCATCAGAGCTGTGCGATCTAGATGAAATTTATTAATCTCTGCAGGGAGAGTGTGTGTTTTAGTGCTCAGTTGTGTGCCTGTGAGTAAGGTGTAAGTTTACCAAGGGAGGGCTTTTGTCAACCTTTTCTCTGGGATCTGGTTCAGCAGAGTTTTTGTTAGATTGTTAGAGGAGCAGTAGGGCCGAGACTCCTACTTTGTGGTATTTTTAATTCCTGTGGTAGTGTTTTATTGACCTGCACTGTTCAAAGAGTGGAGTCAAATCTTTTTGTTTCCCTTTTCTTCATAGAAATGGATATACATTGGAGAATAGAAATATTCACTTAAAATATAGTCCTTTAAAACACAACCACAAACTGTGCCTGATATAGTACCAACAAATATTGAGTATTGGTGTTTGAGTGTAATGCTGTACTAAATGTGTATCTTTATACCAGTGTGTGATATCACATAACTCTCCTTGCAATATTGGTACAGTTTGTTGTTGTGTCATTGTCGTAGTTTGTGTGTATTTTAGGACTGTCAAGCGATAAAAAATAATCTAATTAATTAGATGTTCTGTGACTAATTAATCTATATTAATCACATACATCAATTTTTGCTATGAAAGTATTTAAAAATATATAAATTCAAATTAATTTTAACAGATGAGTTATTAGGGGTAGGCGATATGGGATTAATATCATATCACGATTTTATAAGGTAGCATCACAATTCTTTTTTCATGTTGGTTTTTAGGACTATTTTGCAAGTTACTGAACTATATCAAACTAAATTCCATATTAAAATAGAAAAAATTATAACAGACTAGCTGTGAATGAAATTAATGGTCAAACTCAGTTAAGGTTCAGAAGAGCAGCTCGAGCATGAATCAACTGTTGTAGCAAAAAACTGCATGCTTCGAATGCTGTGTTGAATCTTGTCACGGCATTCAAACTACAGCAGTGGAATGACAAAAAATATTTACTGGGTATCTAGTACTTGTAGGAATCATAAATGTCACTACATCAGTTACGTCTTTTTAGCACCTCCTTGTCCTGTCATATCTGAGTGCTTTTCTTAAATGCCATAAGTAGAGTTGTTTGTTTTGGCCTTGTAGCTGCTGCATGTGTAGCTGTGGTTGATGCACTCATGTGGAATCCTCTCACTGTTTGATTGTCAGCATATTCTTTTGGGTGTTTTTGTTTGAGGTGGTTAAAAAGGTCCAAACCATTTCTATATAATTTCATAATGCTGGCTGCTAGGTTGCAGAAAAGGGAATGTAAGGTATGTTAAACTGCATTGCAGATTGGATATAGGCCATAGAATGTGCACTGCATCACGATACTACTGATCTCACTGTAAATGCAGATAGTGGAGACATTTTAATTGTTCACAATCTAATGTTAATGTTTAATTGTTCACAATCTAATGTCATCATATCGCATACACCTCTGTATGAGTGTCTCAGTGAATAATTGACATGGACTTTAAATATGTCTTTTAGCTTTTAGGTCAGACCTCTGGATTTGTTGCCAAATGCTTTGTGTTGAGGTGATGGACCAGACACGCAAGTGTTGGCCTGTGAGGGATTGTGTGACCCCACCTCGCCCCAAGTTCTCATGGTATGCAAGGAGGTGCAGATGGCCCTCTGACGTAGTGACGGTACAGATTATGTTCATAATGAAATTATTAATGCACTGATAACTAATTTCAAGGACAGTGTAAATTCACAAACTAGCAAAATAAGCTCTGTTGGCCCACACGATGGAGGGGCTGGAATGCTGTCGCAACCCCAATACCCATACTATCCTTGGTAATGCTTATATAGATTGGTTTGCCACTTACCTATCCCTATCTTATTTGTGCCAATGAACTAGATAATGTACTTGGCCCACATCACTCTGCAGCATATACTGTGCCCTGCTTTAGTTGGTTGTATACCGTCCTGTTGTGGTTTGGGGTGCATTAGTGAATGTTCTGTCTCCTATCGCTGCTTTCCATGTCTTGATGTTATATTTTCTCTGATTAATAAATTGAAATTAACAGGTTAATTTGACAGCCCTAGTATATGTATTTGTGTGTATGTGATATAGAAAGAGAGAAAGAGTGTGTGCCCTCTTTATTGACCTACATTGAGTATTAGTGGCAGCTGGATGATAAGAAAAATTAAAAATGTAGGGTGGCACACAGCATGAAGACAGCAGCACTGGTTCAAACTCTTTCATGAAGCAATGTACAGATGAACTGTCAGGGAAGGTAGACAGCTGGGAAAGTGGGACTGGAAGGTGTTGTGCCATGAAGAGAAAGTGATCAGAAATGGTCTCACTAAACAGTCCAGAGCGAAAATTGTTAAAACTTGACCTTTACCTAATAAATACTTAAAAAAGCCTAATAAAATAATTCAATTTCACAGTGATGCAGATGGAGCTGAAGTCTGAGGTTAAATCTTACAGCACTGCTCTGTGCAAAACCATGACGATGTATTGAAGGTTGACTTTGTTACAAGGTATTACAGTCATACATAAACTGGTCTGACATGAGCATGGAGATCCATTCTTGACTTTGAGCACATGCTGCTTCTCTAAAAAAGATACTCAAAAAGCAAGGTTCACTGACATTACATGGTAAGTGAGGTTAGTTTGGTAACATATTTCATTTCATTCACTTCATTGTTGAATATTGTGCACCACATTATTGAAATGCTTTCCAGACTTTTAAGTTTTAAGAATTACAAAGACAAACTGCACAAAATTGTTGCCTATGAACAGTAATTAAAAGCACATGTGTAGGCTTTTATTGTGATTTTAAGTATACAACTTTTTGGGACATCAATGGGGCAATTAAATATCCTAGACATCTTCTCACATAGTTAGAACAGGATTATGGTTTCTCAAAAGGAGGGAGACTTAGGGTGTGACAGCAGCATGGGGAGTGATACAAAAAGCGAATAGAAAACAGCAAAAGATATAGGAAGTGAGGTTCAGCAGGAGATGGAAACAGGTAGACAAATAAGAGGAATGTATGTGTTGGCGTATGTATTGTGTGTATATATAGGTTATACTGTATATTTATTGAGAGAGGAGAATGAGTAAGAAAGTGGGAGGCAAAGGATAACCTTTAGACAGAGTTGGAGGCACAGAAAAGAAACGGTATAAAGGTGGAGAGGGCATATTGCATGAGGAGAAACTGAATGTGAGGAAACAGATGCACTACTGAGAATAGGACATTGTTTTACTTGAATATAAGATTGATTGAGCAGGCAGGGGATGAGACAGAAAGGGGGTGGTGGAAGTTTAAAAGAAGAGAAAATTAATACAGGTGTGCACGAGATACAGTAGAAGTGAGAGAGCATATGTGAAGGAAGAGTTTGAGTGTGGTGGTAGAGAAAGAGGGTAGGCTGAGGAAGAAGAAAAAGAGGGACCGAGGGAGGGGAGAGAAGAGAATTTGTCCTGGCACTCCAGAAAACGACTCTGTGAGTGTAAAAATAATCTACGGTAGCCACCTGAGAGGCTGCCGTGTCACAGTGCGCCCTAGTTTGATTTAGACCGAATGCATATGACATGATTTCTAGCAGATTTTGTCCTAGTTAAAGTGTTCTACTGTATTTTAGTGAAGTAAAAAATCACACTAGAGTAGTTGCCAGAGGTGTATTCAGAGAGCCAGTGTGTCTAGGACAGCAACTTTTGTACCCAATTAATTGACTTTTGTGTACATTCGCCTTTGTTTCAGCAGACACGTGGAACTTCTTTTTATAGTGAAAGATTTATCATTGTGTCAGAAGCTGCATAATTAGAAATTAATAATGTATAATTATAATGACAGCAAATTTATAATGATCAACTTCTCCACATTAAGGGTGCAGTATGAGAGGGTTAAAAGGATACATGTGTGCAGCAAAACATGTAAAGTTAAAAATTTTATGGGGACTTTTGACCAGCTTAGATTAACATTTCCAAAACACTGTCATGTTGTCTGAGCTTCATGGTCAGTTTATCACATGCTGTCACACACTGAAGTATCTTAATTTGTGAAAGAGAAGGAGAGGTAATCAATAGAGCAAATTTGCCTTCCTGAATTCCATATTCTTTATTAAAGCTCTGTTTCTTCATATATGTTTCTGTGATATGAGTTCTTTACATAAAATCTGATTTGAAAATAGAAATTTGAAATAATTTAAATTTTAAATTATTTATCATGCCAATATCTTAGGAGGTTGCTTCAGTCTGGTGCTGGTTCGAAAAACATGTTAGACTGATGTACTGCGCACTAGTTCAGTCTTTGTTTTCTTACGCTCATTGAATACTAGGATTAAAAAGGAAGCCTACCCCAGGCCATGTAACACAAAATAGCTGTGTTTCTGAAATAACAATTAATAATCCGTACTGATAATAGAAAATCATAGCTCATAATTTGTGGTTTGCTAACAGGTTGTGAAGTGAGCAATGACAACAGAAAGACATTTAAGATACTGCAGCACAACAGAAATAAATTAAGAGTTTAAATTACACAATACATATCTTTTTTTGCTAGTTTGAATGAAAGGGAGTGCCCTGAAAGGCTTGGTTCACTGTACTTTTGTATCAGAAAAGTATGAATTCATACAGAACACAAACAATTATTCTTACTCAAGAATTATATCTGAAGTTCATCTGTTTGTTACATGTAAGCCGCAGTTGAAGTCTGTCTTTATGTAACCAGCCCCTAGTCCCCTACTATTTTATTTACCTACATTGAGATAGTCAGGGCAGGTGACATTTCTCTTCTGCGGTTTGCTAACAGTAACTGCTTTTTATTGTTGCCTAACTGTGTCTGTTTGACTTGTTAGCTTTGCTGGGTTCTGAGATACGTGGGGCAGCTAGAGTACGTATATGATCAAATGACTGCTGCTGTTGACCAGACTGAACCTGTCCTTTGAATATTGGAGGGTTACAGCATCGCAGCTGGTCATGTGCAGCATGTATCCAAATGCATAGAAACCTCTATTTTTACACCTGTTGAATCATAACATATCTGAGCCTTAATAGCGACCAGTAGTGTAGATTCTACTGAAACTGAGTTAATTTGTAAAGACGAGTGACAGAGGTCACAGTTTTGTATTATACATTCCTGACGGCATCATACTCTCTCTGCATGTGCAAATGGCACATTTGTCGTCACCTTGTGTATGCTGCTTGATTTGCCCTCTATATATATCTATATTTTTTTTACCAGAAGCACAGTGATGTTAAAGCAGTTTTTGTATGCATGCTGGCAATTCTTCAGTGTACGTTGTTTTATAATGTTTTGTCTGCGACCATATTATAAAATCAACACATGGTCATGACGGATAAAGTAATTTACAATTTAGACACAAGGGAAAATTTGTGGAAATTAGATTTATATGTGAAGACACATGTATGTAATATTTATAAGGAAACCCTGAGAAATTGCAACTTGTTTCTATTCGTTCAATCTGTGTCCATGTCTATCTGTAAATCTCACCTAATGTTTTTAGAGATATTGAGATTTCAGTCAAAGCTTTGGTGTTGTTCTCGATACTTGCTATTTAATAATAATGCTTATTATTGCATAGGGTAACAGGATTGATTAGTAGCCATTTAGCTTGGGTTGTAATGTTCACTTCTCAATGAATGTTCAGAAAAGTACACTTATTTTAACTCAGTTCTGGTACTTAGAGCATGTTGTTTTGTTATAGCCTTGACACTAAGGTTAGATAATTAAAAGGCTCAATCAAGAGAGGCAGGTACAATAGGTCTATGTGGTAGCTATAGGCTGCTTCTCCCAAGTGAATTGGCCAGCTGCAGACATAGCATAGTTGCAAAAACTGAATGTTGGACTTGTTATTGGATGGATGTTATTTGTTTGAGGGTGTGTGGCAGGTTTCCCTTTGTTTCACACTAGCCCCAGTCAGTTGTGAGCAGTGCAGAAAAGCAAATTACATTTCATTCTAGTCCATATGAATGAATATAGAGGAAACACTGGCAGCCTGAACTGGGGTGACATGTCAGGAATCAAAGTGAGTATACTCTTTCACAACTATTTTAGCCACTTCAAGTCACAAGCACTTGTGGTTCAATAAGTGCAAAGTTACTGGTAAATAGGTAAATTGTTATAAAGATAACAAAGAGAATGAATTTAATTATGTGGTTATTTGACAAATCCGTTTCCCTGTTTTCAAGCAATTGGCAGTTGGTTAAACAAAGTGAAGAAGATGGGTGTTAGGATACATAAACAACCCTCACATTTTCTTAAATATGTGCTTCTAAAAAAGTTAACAAATTGAATAATTTCTACTAACAAAGGGAATGTAATTCATCTCCATACCCTCTTCAACAGGCTACTGATTGCAAGCATGGAGTGGCTATACAAAATCACATAAAGTGGATGCACTCCAATGGTTTGATCAGATTTATCCCCATGGAGGCCATTCCAATCACATTAGAAATAAATGCACATGACCCACCTTTCCTCAACAGCCTTTTCCATTCAATTCAGCCTTGACAAATGGGTTGGAATGCCTCCCGATAGGGGACATAATGCATGTTCTTCTGCTTCTTTAATCAAGGAAAAGTTTCTTGTTTTAGTTTCAGGTTTCCTTTCCTCTTTTTTGAAACATTTCAGTTGGATAATACATGGTAGGCCATCACATTGAGGTCATATAAGCATGCCTACTCCTTTGGAATTTAACACTATATGACCTACTGTAGTTGAAGTAAATTATTTTTCCTTATCATTCTGTATTTTTGTAATAACTTACATTATTATCCTTTCTGTTTATTATTTTAAAGTCTTGTCTTGCCTGTAAACAAACCACACAACTCAGTATAGTCTACATAGATTTAGCCATAGCCTGAATGTATTGCTAAAACATATCCATTATTTATATCCATAAAACAATGGTATTCAAGCAAAATTTGTCCACACAAGGACACACACACACACACAAAATAAACACGGCAAAAACCATGCTGTGCAGTTGTAGCCAGACAGCTCATTTAGAACAGCCTTCAGTCCTACTCGGGTGAGATTAATTTTAGAGGCTGACTAATGTAGTAATTGTCACAGCATGTTAGTGATTTCTCGAGCCCATTCAAATCTCATGTCAGTAATTTTTGTGCTCTCACTGTGTATGTGTGTGTTCTGGCAGTAGGGAAAAATATCCCTATTATCTATAAATACCAGCATCTCCCCTGTGAAGCCAGGTAAACTGTCCAGTCCACTCTGATTAAACACTGTTGGGTTTTGTTTTTGTTAATTGTTTTTCTATTTCCTAGTGGGAAGAGTGTTCTAATGTAGGTTTTATCACCATGGCAGCACTTAGCAAAAGTTTTAGTTTTGTCATCCTTGACCATTATCTTCTGCCAAGATAAAGCCCTGACACAAACCTCTATTTCAATTAGATAAAATGGGTAAGAAAAAAAGGTAGCACTGCAGTTTACAGCTCGGTAATAACATGGTAATAGTGCTGTAATATCTTGGAAATAACAAGGAAATAGTATCATAACAACAATGTAATTCGTCAATAATACCCTGGTAATAACTAGATAATAGAGGGTGTAATTGTTTGATAATAACAGGGTAATAAGGGGCAACATTTAAGTAATAAGAAGGTAATTGGGTCATTTCATTAATAAAATATTTTATGGAATGTACTTCTATGGCACTTACCAAAGTAATAACCAGGTAATAGGTTGGAATGAGCAATGGATATATCTAGGTAATAGCAGGTCAAAACTACATGGTATTAATGTGGAATGAAAACACTACAACTACAGTAATTACCTGGAAACGTACGTGACAATTTCCATGTAATAACCAAGAAAGAGCGCTGTAAAGGGCCAAACTCCCTGTTCCTCCTTTATTTCATGATAATATCAGATGAAACCCACAACAAGACTTACAGTAATTACCTGGAAACATACATGACAATTTCTATGTAATAACAATGAAAATTTTGTAGCCATTTTACAGATCTTTTTTTACTTGCTTTTTACAGTCAACACAACAATCATGACACAACACACTCTTTCCTGTACATTTTAACATTGGTGAATTTGAATGTGACTTGAGGAAAAGTGTCTTTGTAGCTGTCTACATCAGAGAGGTCATTTAAAGGACGGTGTTGTAGCTATATGGTTCCCTGTGGTCTCCCTCTGACTCTCTGTCTGTCCTTTGGCTAGATGGCTCCCCATGGTTTTTCAGACCATCATGCTCAGCCTCAGGCCCTTCCTGTCCTCTCCTTCTCTCTATCACTGTCCCCCTTTCCTCACATTTCTCCCTCATTTTCCTCCTGTTATCTTGCCCCTCTCTTCCTCTTCTGCTTCAATGTCCTTGAAGAGGTAACAGCCTTCTGTCTGTCATTTCGTCTTTGTCATTTATTTTTCTTTTCTCCTTCTCACAGTGTCACTCTCTCTGTCCACGTTTTAGCTTTCTGTCTGTTTTAAAATTAAGTTGGAGATTTCACTGACAACTGCTATGTCTGGAGCTCAGCTAAAAAAATTTTTTATTTTCAACCTTCCAGTGAACCAGTTGTGTGTAATCTAAGATCCCTTGGCAGCTTGGTTTTTCCACAGTTCAGCCACAATCTAAAGATAAATGAGCTTTGGAAAACCCTAATCTGGCTGACTTAAATATTACTGTTTTTACATCAGTAACAATTCATGTCAAATAATTTACCTGTGGATTTGTACAGTGGATAAATGTGACAAACAATTAAATAATGATTGGACAGTAATGTCCCCTGACAGCACAAGGTCATATTAAAATGCTGAGTGCTCTCATGTGCTGCCATATTAAACACCAACTTTATCACTGAGATGTAGTGAGAAGAGATCAGTCCCGGAGCATGCAGCAACTATTACACATACAGTACACAAAAGCAAAAAATACATTTAAATGTTTACAAAACAGTTGCAAACAGACAGTGAATTTTTGTCTCTCATTGCCATCCTTATCCACTGTGCATTCCTTATGTGGGAATATGGTCACTTAAATAAATCACTGTCATTTGTGTCCTGAGTAACGTGTAACGTGGTGTGTTCTTGCTTGTGTTTAGGATGTTGGCAGAGAGGAGGCCTTGCTTCAACAGCTGAGGGAGAAAGACGAGTTGATTCTCAGACTCCAGAGTGAACTGGTAAGATCCACTTACTGAACTTATGTAATATCACCAGGTTTTGGTTGCTGATATGAAATAAAACCCACTTTTCCAAGGCTTTTTGGGGGTTTTAAAGTGATGTTGAGTTTTAGTAGTAGACTGTACACTAAGTGTTCAGTGTCTTGCATGAGAGTTCACCAGACATAATACAGTGTTCATTTTGTAGCACTACTAAGGCTAAAAAATATACAGTAACTCAATTTTTGTAGTTTGTACTTTTGTAAAAATACAAAAAATCACCAAGCCAGATATCTCAAATATTTTTTTTATAAGAAAATGGTTCTAGACTTGCAGTGCTTCATTACAACCCCAAACTCTTGACTCTGAGCCTGAGAATGTATAGATGGGATATATATGAAAATTTCTCAAAATGCTATTAAGTAACTAATTAAAGGAGCAACTCTCAGACACTGAGAAATGGAAAGTTTGTTCATCTAATTTTATCTCTGTCACAGTTTCTTTCTCTTGATCTCTGTTTTTCCAAACCTTTAAATTAATAATTAAACGAGCTTGAATGTTTTTAAATTATTTGTTTTATAGATATAAATTAAAGACTAATTTCCTTTGAAGCAGGAATCTTTTCAATCCCTATTAAGCATTAAAAATTCTTCATTTTAGAAAGGTTAAATATTTCAAAGAAGTGGGAAAGTTTTTGCTTTTGTTAAAGTAGCTTTGTCGGTTTTCTTTCCTCTTATGATCCTCTGCTTTGTGAGCCAACATACTGCAGAGGATGTAGTACCAGTAAAGACTGACCTCAGAAAGAGAGAGGAAATAAATGTGAGAATGGTTTTATAGTTGGCTTGAAGTCACACCATCAGTATCACATGGCGTGGCACCAGGAAACCCATTTTTACCATCTTTAATGTAAACAGCTTGCTCCTGCCAGCTTAACATAATAGCAGAGTTATTGGGATTCCAGTCCAGCCAAGAGAGAAGTATTTTTTTTTAGACAAGGACAGGAAACATGGGGTTATTTCCATATTTATGTGTTTGGATCAACCAAACTATACCTGTAAAATATACAGTTTTAAATGCAAAATTGTTTTGTGTGTGTGTGTGTGTGTGTGTGTTTTTTACTACATTTTTGGAAGCTTCATTGTTGGATCATCTGCAGAAAAGCTCCGTACGACAACATTTGTCATCTTCATGTCTGTAATTTGTCACCTGTTCCATCAAAGCAGTGTAATTCAGACATTATGCCAGGCCTTGGCAGGATAATATGCCAGTGTTATGGCAGTACTGATGCCAGTACAACCCACTGACTTGAGTCTCATTTGGCATCTGTTTGTTTGATCACTTTCTGGCACTCTCATCTCATTTTTCATTTTTCATGCTCTGCCCTCTCTTCTTTTGTGCTCTCTCTCTCGTTTTCTGTCTTCCTGTCAGCAGCACCTTTCCTCCTGTCTTCTCTCTCTCTGTAGGCTGTATTCAGCACTGTGTGCATCTAATGTGCAATTAATACAAAAATTCAGCACATTTGTATTCAGACTGTAGAATTATCGGAGGGACTTAAATGGCCACTTAAACAGCTACATGCATTTTCCCCAAAGAATAGGTGTGTCTGAAGTTACCTGCTGTTCAGACCCGGAGCCTTTCTTTCATACAATAACCACTCCAGAACGGTTCTCTATTAAGTCTACTGCCAATGTTTAACTGCTCATGAAACAATAATCTCTCTTCAGGCAATGTAACATACTGTACACTCATACACTAAAACACCTTTTTAATTGCAGTAAGTGATTTCTTAGTTAGCTCTGTTCTTTATAAATATGTGCAGCTGCTTATACTAATCTATAATGAATTTTACAGTTAATTATCATTTCATTTCACAAAGAAATGGAATTCATTAAATAAAACACATTAGAGATCAACTATTCTAAATGAACCAATTAGAAATTATGGAAACAATATGAGCATTTTATTAAGACGATAGCATTTCAGTGTGGCAGGATTCAGTGACTCAGGTTAATTGATTTGTCTGGAGGCTGATTTCACCTAAGTTTGTCAGGAACTTAGATATATGATGGGCTGGTGCACCAAATGACTGAAAACATAAACAGCATAGCAGTGTCATAGCAATATGTCTTTATTTGTGTTATCCAAGGACTGTTCAGAATTTCTCAAGGTGGACAAACTCACTTTTTCTCTCTTAATCTCCATGTTTCTGCAGTGGGAACTGGGAGAACATATTAACATATTTAACAGTGAGATCAATTTTAATGGAAATCTACACTTGTGGTCACTTCTAAGATTATTACAGCTGTATAATATAATGTGATTTAATGTTAAACATGATGGGGAAGAATATTAGAGACTCATTCCAGTATACTGTGGTCCAGCTCACCACCACTAACTACAAACTAAACTAACTACTCAATAATTAACACAAATAAATTTATACCTGTATCTGCCACTATCAGTCAAACTGGACGTTGTTGTCTTTGTAAAGGTAGAATTAATGTCTGAAGTCTGACCTCTGAATTGCATTAGACTATACATACATGTGTACTTAATCAATAAGTAGCCACTGAATGTATCTGAAACATCAGTACTAACATTACATTCCCAAATCTCAACACAAGAGCAGCTGTGGACAAAACTTGGTCAATGTCAGTAAGTTACTGTTTACTGCTAACATATAACTTAACATTTGAACTTAAACATTAATCTGAAAGGAAAATGTTGGTGATATTCTATTTTTTATTTTACTAATACATCTCATGAAAAGACCAAAACCAGCAAAGCGTTTCTCTCAACATCCCCAGTTTGTGGCTTTCAACCTCAATCTCACTCGTGCATTTACAAAAATAGGGCACCAACATAAACATATTTTAAACAGAAGGAAATAGTGCATTTGTTAAAACGTATTTTCAGCCACAGCAGGGTGGTATGTGTGTGTATGGCAATATGTTTTAACTGTTTTTTGTGTGATACAGATGAGTAAGCTATGCTTTACCAGAATCTGAATACACAAGAGGTACTTGTTGGTGGAATCAAATCATTGTTTTGTTTTTTTCATTTGTTGATAATAAAAATGATATAGAATATCACCTGACTAATTCTCCTGGATATGGTTTGATCAGTGTCATCTTTTCTCTCTTCTTTTCTTTTCCTGTCTCAATTTCTCTCATATGGTGACATGATGAAGACATCAAATTAGTGTTTATCTTCCCAACATCACACATAGATCCATCAATCAGAATTTAGGGTATGTAGTTGGTTGTGCATGCACAGACATTCACAGATGTCAGGTTTGACTGCGTGTGTGTGTATTCATCTGTTTGGCACTTCTCTCTGACAGAGATGTTCTGGCTCCTGCCTCCAGCTGAAACTGATTTCTAGACATATACCAGTCATTACTGGTTATACAAGCAAAAGTCTGTATATATCTATTTGTAATACTAGTCCATATCCACGCTGCACAGCATCATTTCATTATCTCCATCATATGTCTTAGACCTTAGAACAAAGGTGATGTTTCACATCTGTATCACAGCTAAGTTAAAGTGCAGCATTTTGAAGGAAAGGGCAGCTCATAGCCAGTGCTCTCCTCCCTCTGCCTTCCTCTGTAAATCTGCCAGTGAAAACCTATTAATTATCTCCTAGAAGGACCTGCTAGCTGGCTGGTCATCACTGGCTGTCAGTTTTTATAAGTTTTCTCTTCTCTCTGCTGGCACATTTTGTTGAAGGACTATACTCCAACTGCAACATTTAGCTCCAGAAAGCTTCCATTGCTTTTTGTGTAGTCATTGGTATGACTAATGAAACAGTCTGTCAACTGAGGTGGATTTGAACAAGACAACACATACTGTATTTGAGTTTAGAGCATGTAAATCATAAATGGTCTCTCTTTCATTCTCCCTTCCATAAAACTATCCTTACACCTTGTCTTAATTTGGCTGATCAATTTTAATCAAGGTTAATGAATTCCTCAATATTTCATAGCCACTGCAACTTTCAACCCTTTCTGTTCTCGACCCATGTGCAGTGTAGGGCGAGCATGTCAGAATGATTAGTGACATAGTCATAAAATGCTCCTGGTGGAAATAGTGCAGGGTCCTTCGCATTCAGAGGACTTGCAACTGCCTTTTCAAAAATAATCACATAGCGGCAACACAGGACACCGCAGGTTCCTGGTCAAGGTAAAAGTGCTGTACTTCGAAGGAAAGGACCAGTGCTTTTCTCTCTACACCTCCATCTGTAAATCTGCCAGAGGAAACCTATTAATTATCTTCTAGAACGACCTTTCTAGTGGGCTGGCCAGCACTAGCTGTCACTTTTTATGATTTTTTCTCTACTAGTGCACTTTGAGGAGGGCCTCTGCTCCAATATTTGGCTGCAGAAAAGTTCTCCTGCAATTCAGCCCAGTTTTATGACCTCTTAGATTTGCAGGAGAGGCAGCTGAAGGGGAGAAGCAGATTTGGGTTTGTTGAGGTTGTTGTTAGAGGTTTTTATTTTATTTTTTTTGCTAATCACAGCATGGAAGCAAACTGTAAGTGTTGCATGTCAAGTACTTAGTTGTTCTCATTTATTTGTATTTGATGTTCCCTTTTTTGAGATTTTGGACACAGCTGATGGGTGTGCTTTTGTTTTGCATGCAGGAGAGTGCCAAAGCTGCCCTAAAGATGAAAGACTGCCAAATGACTGACCGTACAACACAGACAGAACACATGGGGCCAGAGGTGAGATACACACAGACCACACACACTCTTTCCTTTCGCTCTATGAAACACAAACACACCAGCAATGCATTGTGCACTACATTAGAAGCATTGAAAATGTAATCAATGTGAGGAACCCTCACTGTATAGATTGTACTAAATGATGCTCAATTTTAACACAAATCTTTACTGTAAGTCTTGTCTGTCTCCATCCTCCTACTTTGTTACCCTATAATTTGCATGATGATGCATTTTATGCCGAGCCACAGCAGCCATCTCTTCTCTTCTTCCTCTCTTTTCCACCACTTGAATAGCTTCTTTTCACATTGAGCTTAAACTCTAATCCATTTTACTCCTTCTAAAGGTGTTGTACTACAGTGACATTATTGTCCACTACCTTCTCCTCCCCCCATTCCACCGATTCCCACAGTACTCAGAGAGAGTTCTGTGCTGTTACCTACCTGTCTGCATGCCTAACACCCTCAGCTGACATGGCCTTTTTGGCTTTACCAGGGGCTGACAGTATGAGAACGCAGCAGACTTAATGGGTGACTGTCTAAAAATGGCTGCCTGTATTGGAAATGGGAGCGAAGTTTTGGGGTCTGTTTCTTTGTCTCTACTTTTAAAACACTTTTTCATCTCCTCTTCAGCTTGAGAGGTTCTTTTATACCTTTAATCCTGCTGTGTACTAAGTTGGCAAGAAACATTGTTAAAGGGGGAAAGCTGCGTCATTGTGTGAGTGAGTGGGTGCACAATACCCAAACTAACACACACTGACTTAAACACACACTTGCACACGCAACAGAGAGTTTGACTTTACTCATACAATGTCAAGTGCAAAGTGAATGCATTATTTGCACAAAATAGAAATAAAACTTTTCCTCTGTTCATTCTCATGTGCAGTATGTTCTGCAGAACACCAAATAACTTTTCCACTACTGTGAAGCTTATTTTAGTTATAGACTACACAGAATACTTTGTATTCTTTTGCTTTGATGCAGAGATAGTGAATGTCATTTGCACTAAATTGCTAAACATGAGGATTTTGATATCACATTTTATTTTATAGCAACAGTGTATCTCATCCTTCACTGTTTTTTTCTTCAATTATAATACAAAGTGTTTGGTTATTGTTATGATTGATCTGTCATTTAGAGCACTTAAGCAGACAGAGCGTGAGAGACACGTGGGGAGATTGAATATGCTAGTTTTACAAAACAAGGCTTCGTACAGGGTCTTCAATAACTATGGGTATATGTATTAACAACGGGCATGTTACAGCCTGTTATAGTAATAGACAATCACACTGACACCTTTTTTTCATTCAGAAAAAACCTTTCCCAGCCATAATGTACTGACAGTTTTGCGGTGGAGTAAAGAATCCTACTCAGAGTAATTTACGGTAACTAAAATGAACAGCTAAATGAGCAGTTAAAATTCTGCTTGATCACCTTATGTTGTTTATTGCAACCACAGTGTGGCCACCAAAAGTGTAAAGCTTCAGTTGCTACATTTTCCAGACAGTCTTGGAAACAAGGGGATGAACGATGGTCCTGATTGTGTTCTCTGACCTGGAGAGGGAAAAAAAAAGTATTTTTCCGTCGTCAGGTTTTTCATGGAGGTCAGTGAACTTTGCTTGACAGTGTCATTGCCTCTAAAACCTGATCAAGATCCAACAAGTAACAAGATCTGTTAAACTGATCTGATTATGGTTTTCACAGTAGATCTGGTGCATTCTATACATCAACCATGTGCTGCACTCAGACACTACAGACAGAACACATACTGCCATGAGATGGCAATAAAGGGAGTTAATCAGCTGAATGGATCGATGTTTATGAAAATTGTTGTGAGTGAAAAATGATGAACCAGACATAAATCTTTACCCCCTTGTAATAACGAAATAAAACTAAAGTTGGCTTATGAATATGCAGTAGATTTGTCTATTGTTCAAAGAATAGAAATGAGAAGTGATCTAGGATCACTTAGCGTAGTGCAGCCAAGTCTGAGTCCATATAGTCTGTACGTAGCAACCAAATGTACTGAATCTTGACATGAAAATTGCAGTGTAGTGCCGGTTTGCTGGTGACACTCCCCCTAATTTGACTATGATGTTTTTTCTGTGGTGCACAATGACGGGTCACCAACCAGGTGCATGTAAGAAAAAAACCTTAATCTGCCTCAGAAACTTGCCTCTTTGGGGACTGTGTCGGCATTAAATTAAAGCCCTGAATCCTATCATTTTTCCATAACTGCCATCTTTCTACCATTTTCATTTTTTTTTCCACTTGAACTTCCCTTCCTCTTACTTTCTTGCTTTCACTTTGTCTCATATGCAGACACATTAACACACACGCAGCATTAGATATGTCTGAGCTGAACTCCATTTGCCATCACTGACTAATGCATTTCTCATAATGAAGCCTTAAATGTCCTCACATAATTCTATGTTTGTTCGTACTGGAGGCTAAAGCAAGCAAAGGTGTGGGTTTTTGTGTTTAGGATGTGTTTGTGCAGATTTGTATGCATGCATGTGTTTGTCATAGCCTACAAGTGTGTGTGTGTGTTTTAACCTTGACATTGGTCAGCAAAGACAATGAAAAAACTGCTGTGTCAAAGTAACTTCAGTCAAATGGGATGCATTTATGCCTTAGACAGTATAATGTACTCATTATTGTGATTATTTGTGTGTTTTGGATTATGGATTATTTAACACACATTTAATATTGTGACGCTGTTAAAACAGCATGCATTTAGTTAAATTACTTTGTTTGCATTCTTAATTACTATTTGTCTAGACAAAAAGCCCAGATAAAAATGACTGCATGTTGAGAGGGTGCAGGTTTTTAGTTGTTTGATACTCTCACTTCTACTAATTTTTATATGACATTCTGATTAATTTCAATTAATGTAATTAAAACTAATTTCAGATAATCACCTTGATTTGCCTCACTGGTAGGGGTGAAGAAGCTTTGTCTTTGGCCATACAATGGAGTGTGTATGAGTAGAAATTTCATCTTTGAAGATTCATTCAATTTTATCACTTCTCTGAGGTGAAGTACTTTGATTAATTGGTGGATAATCATTTGAATTCAATTAGTGCCACTAAGTGTCGCATCTACTCTGCAGGTGGAAAACAATGATATCAGGATGCCAGATATACAGTATTGGTCCATTCAGAAGGGTTAGAGCAGTACTCACGTATCCACTGAACATCATCGCTGTATCATAGTATTCTCAAACTCCTTTCCTGCACAGTGTCTGCACAGGACCACAGTAACCATATCTTCCTACAGTACGTACAACTTTTGGCAATCTGGCCAGCACCCAACCATATGGCTTTGCTATCTATTATAAGACCAGTACCTAGCTATAGAGTCCTCCATATGCTCAGGCCCCTTGAGTAGATGGGCTCTTAATTAGAGGGGCAGCTGGCTGCCCGCTAGCAAGCTAGGCTAGCAGCACAGGTGACTTAACTCAGCAGTAGCTTACAGCATGTGCGGCCTGATTTTAGCCTCCCCCTCCCCTTGCATGTGTGTATGAGAGAGAGAGTAATTGAGTGCATATTCATGTGTGTTTATAAGTGTGTTGGAGATATTGCGGTGTGGAGCAAGCTTATGTAGGTTAGCTAACCCTGTGCATTGAGGACAGTCAGTTAGCAACAAAAAGTGTGTCTGCAAGTGGGGCAGCTATTTCTACTGCTTCTGCCACTTCACGAGGTCGACCATCCCATTCATCCACTCTCCTTCTACCTCACTCTCCTTTTCTGGAACGTCCTCCCACTTTTCCTGCCTTTGTTGCACTCTTCCTTCTCCTCCACCTGCTTGTTTGATCCCTAAAAAGAGTTATTTTTCAGCAGCTCCTCTCCTCTCCTCTCCTCTCCTCAGGTTTTCAGGGCTCCAGGAATTCATCAGGGATTCTCTTGCCCTGGTTTCCCCACTGTCTTACACTCTGTCCTCTCTCCTGGCCCCCATCCTCTGTCCTGTACAAATACAACTTTAGGCCAACTTACCTCAAAGTTACTTTTTTATTATACTTGGTTGGGGCTACCTTGTGTCTAATGGGAAGGTCAAGCAAAGGAAAGCTTATTTGGATTTCTAGAGTGCCTGCCCCACCCTCACTGACAATTCACGTTGTGCTCTCAAAAGACCTTTTGAATTAATTTAAAATTCTGATTAAATTGTTGTTCAAATGTTCATCTTGTTAGTCTTTACACTTGTAGTAAGCAAATGGAAGCTGATTGTTGATGCTATCATGAATAATTTTGCATTTATCACGTACCTATATCCATCTTCCGCCAACAGTAATTCCTTGAGTTCTTCATAGTTAAACCAGTTTAGCATGCAGTGTAGTGTCAATCTAGTGCCCTTGTGCCTTTCTTCAGCTGATAATGTAGTGAAACCTCATTTTCATTTTTGGTATGAAGGCAGCAGTGAATTTGTGAGCATGGTGAAACAAGTGGACGTTGGGAATGAGTAAATGTATGACAAACATTTGCCAATTTGATCTGCTGTCTTTATTTAGTGTTCAGTCAACAGATACAATAACTTCTACATACAGTAGTACACAGTGGAAGATTATATTGCATCAATTTGTGTAGGTCACTTACTACAACTGTCTACTACAACAGAGGGCACTACATATTTGAGAGCTTGTAAAGAGTTCTGCTAAGGAAGACCCTGATATTACCTGAAGCTGACAAGTGGCAGTGTAGTGAGAGAGCCAAATGCAAATTGAAACATGTTCACTGACCCCCATTTTTCAATTCTGTGCCTAAAGATTTATCCCCTTTTTGTCAGTGTGCCAATCTAGAGATGGTGGGTAAGGTGAGAAGGAAACTGAGAAAGAATAAAACAGAGTAAAAAAAGAGAGGTTAGAGAGAAAAATCAAGAAGCTCATTTATGTCCCACAGAGACTCTTAAGAGCTGAAAGTATGTTTTTTTAGAGAGGATTGAATCGATTGAGATTGCTTTCTTTCAGCAGGCTAATTTCATGGGCATTCTTAAAAGGAACGTTTTATGGGGGGAATCAAAAGCTGGCTGGTTTGCTCACTCTTGTTCCCATTCTCACTTTGCCTTTCTCATTCTCCTCTATCAGTTTCTATTCTCCTTAGATTTGTGCAACCTTACTTTCTTGCCTCACTTTTGTTTTTCCTTTTTTCTCCCCTTGCTTAATTCCTATCACTGGCCTCATTCATTCATTCATTCATTCATTCCCCCCTTAGTTCCCTCTGAAAAGAATAAGAGGAACAAAGGGATAGTTGCGGATTGTTTATCATCTGTTTGACGGCTATTACATTTGAATGGAGAAACGTTTAAATAGTTTCTTTAAGTAGATTCTTCCTCATTCAGTTTTCCTCTTGTCCATCTCAAAAATGTATACAAAAGTATAGAGCGCCTTTTTTATATGCAGAAGAATCATCCTTTAGGTAATTTCATGTGTATTTTTGTGCTTGTGTTTGTGTCATATCAGAGTGATACATAAAATATAAATTTTTATGGGGTATACTTCATCTTCTAATTAGCAGAATTATAACTATCTAGGTAACTAATTTGAAACGTTAAAGCCGTGAAACAGCTAACAGCCAACACACATTTTTTAATGTTATCAACCTATTAAATGCACCTTGAAGTCGGCCCAGTATGCATAAAATCCTTCATCATCATGGTTAAAAAATATGGTGTGTGCCAGATTTATGCAGAAAAGATGACAACAGTAACAGTCACACCCCTGGCAACTCCTCCTGCCCCCATTAAGTGGGTTGTTAAGTGTGGCCAACCTGGTGGAGGTGGGAATTGGGCCTAATTTTCCTGGGGATGGATGACAGGGCAGCATGGTAGGTTGAAGATAGGTTATGTCTGAGGCCTCCACCTCTGTTGAGTGAGGGGTTGTTTATTTGCAC
>JAUMHL010000346.1:0-10014 GCA_032362345.1 Sandelia bainsii | reverse complement strand
ATGAATGGAGAAATTTCCAGATTTTAAACACTCACCTAAAACTAAAACTGCTCTAATTCAAAAAGTATAGAAGATATTAAGAAGCTGTTTTACAGGGAAAAAGCTGAAAGTGTCAGGACTCGTTTAAAGTTCGAATGACGTTTCTACGACAAAGTATGGCGATACACCATGAGGATGAAGGGAGGAAAGTTGATGAAATGACTTCTCCAACTGCCATTTTTTGACAAAAAAATGGAAAAACTTAAATAAAATAAAAAATATTTAATGTTTTGAAAATAAAAGTAATAGCACACATGCCGGGACCGAGCCGGTCGATTTGATGTATATTTTGTGTGGGTTCTCTCTTCCGTTCGGGCCACATTAATGTTGACGGAAGAATAAGATAAATCTATCTATAGAGACCAGGTTAGAGGTGGATAACAATATGTGCCTCATTGCGTTGCCGCCTCTTCCTTTTCAATGGCAGGCACCAATAAAGAGACCAGTTTAGAGGTGGATAACAATATGTGCCTCCATTGAAATGAATGGAGGCATGCAATGCATTGCCTCCTATTCATTTTCAACGGCAGGCACCAATAGTAAAGAGAAAAAGAGGATCTATTAAAAAATGAGATCATTAAGTTGTTCAAAAAAGTTCTGACATTTCTGTAGATCCTAGTGAAGTGTGAATTTACTTTCATATAAATATTATATTCTTTTATAGGTATTACAAAATAATTTTTTTTTATACTTAGAAAATAATTTGTCACTATAAAATGCTAAAATATAATCCACTATACATCTTCCCAACTGTTTAGAGTAGGCCATAGGAAATTATTTTAACTGGGTGAGAAGCAGCACACTTTCGGCAGGTCAGCATTTTAGAAAAACATATTTCACATTCACAGGTATCAGCAACGTACAAGAATTTCCAATTCCTGCTTTTTTTTTTTACTGTGAGAAGAAACTGGAGCGCTTGGAGTCCGGGAGAAGATTTAGCAAAGATCTAAGATTTATCAGTATACAGTGCAAAACTGCATTGTTCCAGTTTTTGATTGTTGGTTTGTCAGTTGGTTTAATGGCAACAACATTTTGGCAGATTAATTTACAGTGAAATTCAGGGTGTTTGTATAAATGTGTGTATATCACATGAATTTTCAAATAGAGAATAAACTTGATAAATCAATAAGTACTTCCCATATAGTGTTTCTCAGCATGATTCTGCACACCAGATATTTCCTAATGTCTATAAATGTATCCCAATCCTTGACACTGTCATTATGGGTTATTGAGGATAGATGGAAACAAATAGCAATTTTATCAATTAAAAATGTAATGTGTGTAGTGTAAATAAAAAGTGAAGGGATCAGAATACTTTCTGAAGCCACGGTTTGTCCAAATCAAAAATAACATAAATGACAAATCTCTCAACATTTTTTCAAAGACATCTGAAAAAGTAGTGGTACGTCATACATATATGTACAGTATATGTTTAATAAGTGTGATCAATACATAAAGACATGAAAGACTGTCTGCTTGTGTTTTACTAGCTTAGAAATATTCTGTTTGTTGATATTTAATAGTGCATTTACTTTTTCTTTTAACTTCAGTATATGTGATATTTTGACATAAACACATAGGTCATCCATCTCTTCATTCATTAACCTCTCCGCTTGTCCTCTCAAGGGTCGCCACAGTGCTGGAGCCTATCTTAGCTGTCATTCAGCAAGAGGCAGGGTCGCCAGTCTATCACAGGGTTGACATACAGACACAGACAACCATTTACACTCACATTCACGCCTTTGGGCAATTTAGAGTCACCAAATAGCCTAACATGCATATCTTTGGACGGTTGGAGGAAGCTGGAGTATCCACGCAGACATGGGGAGAAAATGCTAACACCATATAGGCACCTGGCTATGGATTCAAACTCAGATCTTTCTTGCTGTGAAGCGAAAATGCTAACCACTACATCACTATAGGTCACAGTGATCTATAATTACTATTTTCAAACATCACAAGGCTATTAGGCAAACATTATCGTTTGGTGGTTGGGTGTTGTTTCATATACTGGTAAAATAATAATCCAAGAGGTCCAGTTAGAGAGATTAATTTATGTGTTTAAAATAGTATATTTGTTTGACAGGTAAGAATTAAATTTTAATAAAGCCTTATGGGCTATTATTCATTTAAATTCACAAGCTGTGGATGGGTTGTTTCCAGAGCATGTGTCCACATCATTACCCTTCAGTTCTTATTTTTTACATATTAATACATAGTTTGACACCCATTGCAATAAATTGATCTTCTAATTACAGTCATATACAGTTCATTATATTCTTCTGGAAAGAAAGAGGACTTCAAAACTCAAAAATAGAAAAACTGTTTTAAACAGATAATCACCTCACTGAGTAGACACTGAATAAGTCATATTTATGTTAGAGACGAGAGTAAACATTTCTTGTACTCTTCGGTTTTCCCTATGAATACACATACTTCAGCACTGGCAGATAAAATGGAATGGAATTGTGTGAGACATTAGCAGATCCAAGATAAAGCGCTTGACCCAAACTCCTGATATGGTTTGGGTTCCAGGGCACTGCAAGAAATTATATAATAGTATTATATTTCAATTTTATTGAATTCATTTTGTAATTAAGTAAGTATGTGTTTTAAATATCTCTTTATTCTGTATAATCCCTGTTGAGCTCTTGGCACTTTGCTAAAGTAATTGTTGGGGTCAGTAATAGCAATAAATCAGGCCAGAGAACTCTTGCATGCTTTGTACCCTGCAACAGAAATTAATGAACATTGCAATAATGACATACTTGGCATTTGTTTTACAAGACCATACTGTAGCATAGGGGTGTTTCATTCAGTACATCTGGCTATACCAGACAGAAGAAACCATTCCCCTCCTTGGACGTGTGGGCTCAATCAGTACTGCAGACAAAACTTTTCATTCGTCACAGAATGACTTTTCTTAATGAAAGAAAAGAAAAACATTGAACAATGCATGCTTCTTTTACGGCCACTAACAGCTGAAATTTGTGCTGTTTGTGAAAAGGCTATAAAGGAAAATCATTACTATACAAATGAACAAAAGGTACATCAACACTAAAGGTATTATGAGCTAAACATTCAAAAGATCTGGTTAAATAATAGAGTGATATTATTATCAACTGAGCACTGCAAGTGGAGAGACCTTTGGTGTAAATTTACTACCTTAGGAATGCCATAAGAGGCCTGGTCAGTACATGCCAGGGTTGTTATACTAATATGATCATAATAGCAGTAAACACCAATTAGCCACAATATTAAATCCTTGTGGTTTTAAGGCTGTGGTGGACAGAGTTCAGCATGGGAAAAACTGAATGATGGCCGTGACTAACAGATGTCAGAAAACACCTCATTACAGCTTGCCACAAATGACTGTCTATGCTGTCGTCTGTCCATCTCAACAATATAATATTAGTAAGGCCTCACACACTCATCCTTGATTTTCATCTCACTTTCATCTGACCCGACTTCAATTTACCCTTTAAATAAATTAATTTCCCACATAAATAAATTAATAAGGGTATTTTTGTCTCATTTGTTAAAATTAAAATTGTTCATGTAGTTGTAGGATTTGAAAATCAGATCACATTTTAGTTCATATTTATGGAGAAATACAGGGTACACAAGGGTACACAAATATTCAAGTGCCACTATATGTAAAGTTTGATTTGTCACCAAAATGTGTACAGTATGTTAAACTGTGGCCCGAATATGTAAAGTATCCAGGCTGGGATGTGGTGAGTTCAGGTACTGGTGAAGATCTACAGGTAATAACAGAGATCAAGAGGTGAGTACAGGTAATGGCGGAGATCAGCTGTTAGAGAAACAACGCTGATTAATAAGAAAAAGCACCAGTCGCGCAAAGGTGATTACTGTATTAAAACAACAATACCCTCTAAACAATGGTGAAAAAACAATTAGGCAATAAAGCTTCAGGTCCCACACCAAAGAACAAACACACCTCTCATGTAATAATCCTGTGCTCCAAATCTTTGATCAGAGTAATCATCAAATTACCACAAATAACCACAATAACCACATCCAAACAATCTCTCACTAGAATTTATCAGAATGTCAATTACATTTTGAGGCAGGCAGAGGCAACAGGACAAGCAACAGGCTGGGGTCGGCAACACAGGTTCAGCAGTTATGGCAAGAACAGTCTGGCAAAGGGTAACTCAATCTGAGTAGAAAATACAAAAGTACAGTACTTTACAGTAGTTTACCACCTCTGGCTGACCCCTGTCCACCTCAACAATTTAATGTTGGCAGGGCCTCCCATGCTTAACCCCTGATTGTCATCCTATTGACTGAAACACTGGCCTCTAATTTACCCTTCAAAAGAACTGAAAGGGGCTTCACTTGCCATACAGAAATACTTCAGATTTGACAGTTTTCCACAGTGAATAAATAAGTATAATTTAATGTGTACAATATGTTAAACCGTGTTCAGAATATGTAAAGAAAAATACACAGTTTAAGGGAAAATGAGACAATGAGTAAAATAATAATAATAATACATTTTATTTAAAGGCGCCTTTCTTGACACTCAAGGACACCATACAATAAACAACAGAGATAGGGAGAAAAAATAAATGAATAAAAAAACAATTATAAATAAGTAAACAACAACAAGAAAGAAAGAGAAAAGCATAAACATACGTGACTAAATAAATTAAAAGTGAAATATAATCAAAGAGAGAACGCAGTCTTAAACAGGTGGGTTTTCAGTTTGGATTTGAAGAGTGGGTGTGAGTCGATGTTTCTGAGGTCGGATGGTAGTGAGTTCCAGTGCTGGGGAGCAGAGCGGCTGAATGCTCTGCTCCCCATGGTGGCAAGATGTGCAAAGGGGACAGTCAGGTGAATGGAGGAGGAGGATCTAAGGGTGCGGGAAGAAATGACAACATGGAGGAGATTAGACAGATATGGAGGGGCGAGGTTGTGGATGGCCTTGAATTTTAACAGCAGAATTTTGAATTCGATGCGGAACTTGACCGGAAGCCAGTGAAGCTGCTGCAACTGGAGGGATTTATGAGAGAGACTGAAGAGAAGGGAATTGCAGTAGTCAGAGTAAGTCTGGGTTTTTTTTTAAAACCAGAATTCTCTAAGGTACAAGATACAAACACACAGACAGCTACACTCATATGCACACACTAATCACACACGTGAGACCGTTATTGACACAAACACTAATTAGTTTCTGCTTGAAACGTATTTGCGTTGTTACTTCTGAGTGTTATTGGTTCACAACAAACATTACTGTGACAAGACAAAACTTTTTGATGCTAAATTGTTCCATTGAAACATCCACAAATAGATCATACATTTAATTCATGTTTGATAAAAAAAATTATAAAATAATATACTACAGGCACAGTTGGGCACTGGGTTGATCCACAGTAGCAATTCAATGAGGCCGAGTGCAGAGAGAATTGATCTGAGCTGAATGTAAAAATCAGCATGCTGGCATGTTCATAATTACAGTTTTTACATGTGATGCTAAGCAAGGATAATGTATAAAGTGGGCACCATCTTAACATGTTAACAATTGCTACTTGGCACTAAACACAAAGTTTAGCCAAGGACAATGGGATTGCCATTTATTTTTTGAAAACCTATACACATAAACATTTAAAATAAAAATAGTTGTATCGTTTTAGTGAAGCCACCTATTAGAGTAGTAGATTGTAAATAGACTGAACATATATATTAGTCTTCTAACTGAAGTAATAAAAGCCATCTGAGAACCCATCAGACCTGCCTTTGACAATTTGTTGTTGACATTCACAGATGCTAATGACACAGCCAGCACAAACAGGATTTCAGATTTCAGATTTGACCAGGGGAATTGGGATAAACAGCAACTAGCTCAAATTACCTATGCTCAAAATCCATTGTGATTGGACAATAGGTCTGTCCAATGAAATGTTACTTTTTGTGATTCTTATAAACCTACATCTTAGAGGCTCTCTGGTAAACCTGGTTGTTTTTGTATTGAACGCTGTTTAACTAAGCTCAGTTAGAATTATTGTTGAGAGGTCTGAAAGCTGGATAACACTGTGATTTGGTTGTGATTTATAATATATTTAATGATCTTTCAAATTGGGAATTATTTTTTTTAATCTACTGTGCTATGTTGTTAAATATGTCTTTACAGAATGCTTCAATCGAAGTAAAAGAGTTTATCATAAGTGGTTTTGACGCAACCAAAAGTCCTGTGCTAGTTGGTGTGGTTATATTGATTTTCTATTTTGTGGCTGTTCTAGCTGACATTGTAAATATTCTTGTCATTATTTACAAGAAGAAATTACACAAACCGATGTATCTTCTAATTGGTAACCTTGCTGTTGTTGATATATTGTCCATCTCTAGTGCCAGTCCAACAATGATTGGGGTTCTAGTTACTGGTATTAAAACCATTTCTTACGTGCCTTGTTTAATTCAAATGTTTGTGTTCCATTTGGGACAAGTGATGGAGGCATTTGCTCTATCTGTTATGGCATTTGATCGGTTGATTGCTATTAGACGTCCTTTTCAATACCACAGTTATTTAACAAATGCACGTATTCTTGTTCTTACATATATCCTGTGGATTGTTGCCTGTGGTTTTGCAGCTGTTTGTCCTGCAACTGTGATTCCTCACCCTCACTGCTCCTCAGTGCTAAAGTACAATTTCTGTAACTATGCTGCTGTAGTAAGAACCACCTGTGTTGATTCACTAACTTTGAACTACTATTTCAATCTGGTTGCATCCATAACATTTTTTATTTCATTTTTCACTTTCGGTTTTATTTCCTTGTCCTATTTTGGGATCATATTTTTTGTGAAATTATCTTCAAATAATGAGAAAAAGAAAATTGGTAGCACTTGTTTAAGTCACTTGATTGTGGTAACGTGTTATTATGTTCCAGTATTTACCATTGCTATTTTGACCAGGTTTGGTTTGGTATTAACTGTTGATGCACGTAATGGCTTAAATATTGGGTCAATCCTCATCCCGTCTCTTGTTAATCCTTTTGTGTACTGTCTTAGAACAAAAGAAATTAAAAATGAGATCATTAAGATGTTCAAAAAAGTTCAGACATTTCTGTAGATTCTAGTAAAGTGTAAATTTACTTTCCTATAAATATTATATCTTTTAATACTGCAAGTATCCTGCTAAAATATATTCAACCATACATTTTTCAAACTGTTTACAGTGTCCAGAGTTCTAAGATAAAGGAGATTATTTTTAAGCAGCAGCACTTTGGAAAGGTTAGCAAACTAGAAAAAAATAGGAAAACACATTTCACATTCACAGCAACATACAGGAGTTTCCAACTCCTCCTTGAACTGTGAGAGGAAAACTGGAGCGCTTCGAGGAAACAGAGTCAGGGAGAAGATTTAATAAATGTTCAATATTCACCAGAATGACTCTATTGCCTGCTAATTGTTACTGTTAGTAAATGGTATTGTTATACTATTATAGGTTTTTAAAAAGTATAACGTATGTTTATGATCCTGAGATTGTGGATGGAATATTTATATGTACAAAAGGTGTATATCAGAAAACATGCTGGTTGTTAGCTTCTCAGATGTGATAATTACATTTTTTTTTTTTTGTCATTCATGATAATAAATTCTGAGTTTTGGATTGTTGGTATGTTGGCTGGTTTAATAGCAAATATTTTAGGCAGACTTATTAACAATTATATTCAGGGTGTTTGCATTAATCTGTGTATGTCATCTATGTACTCCAATTATAACTTTTGTAAGTAAAATTCTGCATACCATCCATCCATTATTTTAACTGCTTTTCCTTTCAAAGGCCGCAGGACTGCTGGAGTGTATCCCAGCTGTCATTGAGTAAGAAGCGGGGTATACCCTGGACAGTTCACCAGTCTGTCACAGGGCAGACACACAACCATTAATTTAGAGTCACCAGTCTTACTGCATGTCCTTGGATGGTGGGAGGAACCCAGAATACCCCGAGAAAACCCACAAAGACATGAGGAGAACATGCAAACTCCACACAGAAAGGCACCAGGCCGACCCATGGATTCAAGCCCAGATCCTTCTTGCTGTGAGGTGACAGTGCTAACCACTACACTATCATTTTATTGTATTATATTATATTACATTGTGTATTGTTTATGTATATTCTGTGTGTGTGTAAGAATACTTAATACCTTTTTTAATTTTAACATGAAACAACTGCTGAATATTTATTTGAGTAACCATCCTTTTTAGTCTCATCAATTTATTTCACTAAACCACAAAAATAAAAGTATTTTCCTCTGTCCTTCTGCAGTTTAACTGATATTTCTGTCACTATCAAGATAAATGCAAAGTACAATGAACCCAAACTATCTACTTGCTGTATTAACACTAAGGGTAATCTTACTTTTTTTTCTCATTTTATTATATTTTTAATATTTAAGGTTTGACTGAAGTATTGTCATAATTAACATAAAATTTCTCTGTGACGATATCCTGTATATTCAAAGAAAGGAACTCTCACAAAATTATAGATAACTGAAAAATATTTATTTAATATTTATTTAATAATGCAATTGTATTATAAATCCCAAATAAATAAATAAATGTAATAAATTAATTACATTTAATTTTTTTTTTTTTTGTCTCACTTATTTAATTTGGTTCCTTTTATGTAGTTTTAGAAATTTTAAATCAGATCACATCTTGAGTCATATTTATGCAGAAATAGAGAAAATTATAGTGCAGAGTTCACAAACATTCAAGTGCAATTATATGTAAAATTAGGTTTGTTACCAGAATGTATACAGTATGTAAAACTGTGTCCAGGAGACGTAAAGAAAAATACAAAGTTTATGGAAAGCAACAATGAATAAGTCTGTTTTGGGATCAAAATTCACAAAGGTGCATGATATAGAAAAACAAAATGCTACACTCACATGCACACATTAATCACACACTTAAGACCATTATTGACAAGAAACACTAATTAGCTTCTGTTTGAAACTCATTTGTGTTGTTTCTCCTGAGTATCATCGGTCCAACAAACACAGTTTTGATTCTAAGATAAAACCCTTTGAAGCTAAATTGTTATGATGAAACATCCACAGTTTGGTCATACATTAAATCAATGTAATCTACACCACGAAAAGTGCATCAATTTATTTAATACATTTGATACCTACAATATGTTAGTCATGAAGTTGATCAATTATACAGTGGAACCTTGGATTGCTAGTAACTTGGTCTGCGAGTGTTTTGCAAGAAAAGCAAGAATTTTAATAAACTTTAACTTGATGAACGAGCAAGGTCTTACAATACGAGTAGTATGTATGCGCTTTGTCTGCCGAGCCTCACATGATTACAACTTATCTTTCTCACTCACTGCGGGATTGTGGCTCACTCGTATAGTCAACATCCGTGCTAACATATACTGTAAAGGCCAACACACCAATCATTAGTTTGTGTAATATTTCCACTCTACAGAAGAGTGATAAACTGATATTAAGGAAATGAAACCATGTATTTATATGCTTTTAGTAAATTTTCCTCGTTATTAGTGTTTCTTAATTCCTAACATTAAATAACATATTACTACAGTCTGACCGTATTATTAACATCTTTTATTTTAAATAAGAGGAAGCCTCAGGGCCTCCTTCATAAAATATAAATACAGACAAGCTTTACCTGCACAGAGGAAAACATCTAAACATCAAACTTTCTCCACAATATTTCTAAGATTAGGAGCATCCTTTCTCAAAGTGATGCTGAGAAACTAGTCCATGCATTTGTTACTTCTAGATTGGACTACTGTAATTCACTACTGATAGGATGTCCCAATAGTGCATGGAAATGCAACACAGAAGCTGTGTACAGGAAGTGACAGAGCAGACTCTACTTCTTGAGGAAGCTTAAGTCCTTCAATGTGTGCAACAAGATGTTGCAGATGTTCTACCAGTCTGTTGTTGCCAGTGCAATATTCTTTGCTGCTGTCTGCTG
>JAUMHL010000345.1:0-10015 GCA_032362345.1 Sandelia bainsii | reverse complement strand
TTTCTTTTGCCATTGTTTGCCTTAAGTGTTGTCTAGCTGTCACTCTCAACCCATTAGGGTGCAGCGGTAAGTCACATGTCTTCTATCTACGTAGCACCGCAATAATGGCGGAGCCCACAAATTTCGCGGCGGATTTGTCTATACTTTGTATTGGAGGGGGTTCCCGTGCGCATGCACCAGTTATAGCGTAGGTCTATGGTAAAGATTTTTGTGCCCCAAAGGAACAGGAAATACATCACACGACCGTTCAGTCGCGGTTAATGAATGAGAGAACATTTTTAAACTACACTTGAATGCAGATTTTGCACAGTACTCACGGTCTGTATAATGTATAGATCGTTTATTTCAATTTTAATGTTTTTCTAAAATGATTATATGTGATTCCTATCTTCTTCTTCTTCATGTGAGACTGGTGGGGTGGCGCCCCAGCGCCCTCTATTGACGGGCCGCCACTGCATACAAGCTGTAAAACATAAATAAGTCCAGGATGTACTCCACCTCTCTCATTAGCCCTGTCCATTGGAGTCTCTTAAGTAGAGTTAAATGTTGATTCATTTCTGAGTGGTTTTGGTTTGCAGGCTGATTAATTGGGCAGGTGTGTTTTGAGAGCGAAGAAAGTATAGAGCTTTTCTGTCTAAAATCACCCAGGTTTTATGATAATATTAATGAAAGTTGGAGATGGGGGAGAGAGTCTTTTCAGGTGGCTGAAGACTTGAAGGTTCTGAGGTTGGTGTGTTGATCAGACAGGCCGGGGGGAATCGGTGACAGTTCTGTGGTGTGGTGGTAAGTAAACCTGGGAGGACTACAGTCAGATCAGGTAAGTTTGTATGAGGATCAGGTTTGTTAACGTGCACAGGTAAGTGTAAAGATACCACTGAGCTGAGGAACAGAATCCTTCTTGAAGAAAGGGTGAATAATGAACTAGAGAGGTTGTGTATTTGAGAGGATCAGTGGTATGGAGAGGACGCAAAGACAAGATGGCAGAGGCCACACAGTGGACAAGATGGAGCTGGTTGTGAGGTGGACAAGATATCTTCAATCACGTAGTGAGAACGATGGCGTTCACTGGGCACTTGGCATTTCCTACAGGGAATAAACTGCACAGAGGAAACTCAGAAAAAGAACAGGGATCAGAGAAGAATGGTCACAGTACACACAACTGTCAACAACTTACATCTAGGATCACAGAGAATGGAGCAAGGCAAGGTGTCCAAAGTCCAAATCCAGAATCCACAAAGTCAAAACAATCAGAACATACAGAACTGATGAGGATTAGACTGGAGGCAGAGATTCAGGCAGTATTCAGGATGGATGTTCAGGCTGGTAGAAAACAGGTGTCAGGCTGAAGTGTTTCTGCTTGGAGGCAGGTGAAGTAGTTATGGGTGAACTGTGTCAAGCTCATTGGGCAGACTGAACCAATTTAGAGCCAGAGCAAGATATGTCTCAAAAGCAGGAAGTTGGACTGCCATGGATTTTGTTGTCTTTAATTGTAAGGACCAACCAGAGAAACCTCATTTTCATGTTGTTAAGGAGGTACTGTTAAATAATGTATATGTTTCTAAATATGGGACATTAGAGATGTTCTGATCTGAGTCCTTTAATATTAGCAGTCTGCTGATACCAAGTCCAATACTTTGCCCTTAGGCTACGATGATACTATCTCTGGCTTTACTTCCTTCTGGATCGTCATTGGTGTTTCTATGGTGAATTTAAGGGCTGTCTCTCAATTCTCCTGACTCTGACTGGTCAACAGAGGTCATCATCTAAATCAACCAATGGGTTGGGTTAAGATATTTACCTACGTTATACCTCAGTGAGTTTCAGTCAAATTTGACGCACACAGAGCAACAGCCTTGACCAGGGCTGAGGTTTTCTTTTGCTGTTTCAGAGGCAAGGCTGTCAACAGAGGACGTGTGTGCACCTTACCCCCAACCTACACAATGACAATAGGTACTTTCCCCTATTTCCTCATCTACCTCAGACGAAGGGTGTAAAAAAGCTGTTTACCTGATATTACTATTTCTGTTAGGCCAGTGAATGAAATATCTACTATCCATTGTATTTTTGTATTGTCTTATTTGAAGAGGAAAATGTATGGAGGTCTAGGTGAATTTTCAAAATGAGTCAAAGACAGTTTTATTTGGATAGAATGAATAACCACAGTGATATCAGTGAAATATAATTTGTTTTCCTGTGTAGTACCTGAGAAAGGTCAAACAAGGTCGAACATATGGTGCCAAAATGTGCCAAAATGTGCCCAAATGGCAAATGGGACCTGGGCAAATCTGTTTAAAAAACATCTGTACAGCTGTTCAGGTTATTGTTTTTAGCATCTACTTTTGCACAGTTAGTCATCAGATATTACTGGGCTGAATTGGGCTCCAACCCCATAATTTAGAGGGTTAATTTTCTATAAATAATGTGTTTTTTTTCCAGGCAGAAATTAATTAAATTTTGTGTTTTCAGGTGACTTTACTCTGACACAGTAACACATATCTTGATTCTGAGACTTCTGTCACATGTCCTATCTTTCTTTTGAGACCAAGATTATGCAAACAGCCCTTGTGAAGATATACTCCATTTATTCTGGGCATGTCATTTTGGACAGGAAGCACAAAAATAGGCCCTGTGATGAATGGGTTAACCTGACCTGCTATTTTAAAAAAACAGCTGTATTATATTTAATCTGACACACCATATTTGAAAGAACAACTTTAGCTACTAGTTGAAGTATTTGATTTGAAGCAAAGAATAATTGAGACTTATTTAATTGACACAACATGTTTTTACTCTGTTTCTGGAACTACAACATCACTCAATTTACATGTTGTTGTATTACGGACTGTTAAAATGTCATTTAACCAGTAAATAATATAGTTGTCAGCACTGGTTAAAAATGAGAAGCCAATGAATGTTTCTACAGTGATATCTGCTGATGATAAACAGAGTTTAGTGAATCCATGCATCTTGCTAAACTCAGTGTCTAAACTCAGAGTCACTCACCAGTGTGTCCAAAGTATATTTAAGATCCACACACCACTATTTTTATTCTCCTCTGCAGCAGAATGAAGGAAAGGAGAGAAGATTGAAAGCAGGCCTTAGTGAAACACCACCAAGTTCCAGCACCACTCAACTTTATAATTAAATATAGAAAGAATCACATTCTTATCAACCTTATTTCAGCCAACACTGACCCTTAAGAAAAGTTCAGGACATGTAAAAACGTGAACAACCCTGTTCAGGATGTGGTGGTGGTGGTTTGGCTGTTTTTGAAATCAGCTCAGATCAAACCTGCATCACGTTAAACAGGTCAGACAAGTTCTGGTGAACAACTGTTAGAGACATGTTACAGACAATGGAACTTTTTGTGACTCTTGTACTAACACATGTAAAACTATAACAAAATGTATACTGAACTTAAAATGTACCAGAAAACATCGAAAGCTGTAATTTGCAATTAGGGTTGAATAATTTTGAGGATAAATTTTGCTCAAATAAAACATCAATGATGGAAGCAGTGTTTGTGTTTTAATACATGTTTTTCAGATGCACGTCTCTTGTCAAACCAAAATGTTAATGTTGATACAGCATAGAGACAGCTAATCTATTGCTAATTTAAAGCAGTTGTTTACTTTAACCCTCAAAGACCTAATGCTAAAAATGGACGTCTGGCCATGGCTTGCTTTCATGCAGTGTGAAAAAGTGATACATTGTGCTATCAGTGCTGCATATCATTTTATTCAGCAAGTTCTACTTTCAATTAAAGTTTACTATGAACTATAACAAATGAAACTGTGTAAAAACATGACAAAAAAATCAATGATCAAATGATTTTTTTTACATACATACAAAAAGGTTTGGTACTGTGTTTTTCTGTCATAGCTTTCAAACTTGTTTTTGTGAAGACACTACGGTCTCTAAAACGTTAAAAGAGTGAAAATCACTTGGAGTGGAAGAATCTGAACTGCATTTTGGTTTTTGGGGGTTTTTTTTGAGGACAGGTGTATCAAGCTGCAGGGAAACACCCAGTAGAGCAGAGACTGGTTAGTAGTATGGGCAGTACTACTCACAGACACAAACGCATACTGAGCAGAGGGACATTTAATGATGAGTCAAAAGTGCTTGCTCTTAGTTGAGACAACAAATCAACCTCAGATTGAGACAATATGACCACTTTATCAACCACCTCTTGTACAATCAGAAAAAAAAGACACCTTCACTGTTTTACCTGTGGACGTTCCACATCTTCATTTCACCCCAAAGTAAGTAGTACAGTAGAGTGTATGATTATGCGCATGTGCATTTCCGTCCAGTGCTTCAGTTTGGGCGTGTTGCAGCAGCCATTAAACAGGAAGAGAAAAAGGAAAAAAATGGCTAAAACTCTACAATTTATCCTATTTGTTTATTTCCTTTACCGTGTTGCCTGTGATGGTAAGTCCAAGGATATGGGGTCTACTTTTAACTAAAAACTTTGTGGGTTCATGCAATGGCAGTGTTATTGTTGTTCGTTGTCAGTGTAATGGCGGCTTGCATCAAGGACATTACTGTATAACCCCATGAAATTCATGTTCCGTAATGACCAGCTAACGTCAATGTTGGAAGTAGGGAAATTGAATATTACTGATATGGTGTTAGAATTTTTTTTTTATGTTGAGTAAATGCATTACAGTATATTCCAGGAAACAGGGCTCAGTGCAGCTATTTTCAACAAAGTTGTTCTTGTATCTAAAACAAATAGTATTTATTTTATTTATTAAGTATTTATTGTTTATGTCACATTTGCATAACGGAGGATGGAATTAATTTTAACTGAAATGTTTACTTTTAGCAAAGTTTCTAAACAGTTCCTGTTAAATTAGAGTGAAATACCAAATGTTACGTTACAGTATGTTTATATCTGTTACATTTTTCCATATATTCTCACTGTGATTTTGCAGCCAACCTTGGTTTTATTAAATTTGTACCATTATAAAATAATCTCTAAACTGTAAAAAAGTGAGAAAATACTGCAAGATAAACTTGGACTTCCACAATTTAAACGTTTATCTTTTAAATTACAGTAAACTATTGCGTGTTTAATACAATAATTCCATCTGCTAACAGCACATAATAACAAAAAAACACACTGGTAATGTCACATTCACAAACAATAAAAACCTTTCATTTAATTTCACTCTTGCCTGCCCGTCCTCCCCTCTTTACTCAAACACTGTAAACTGCATCCACAACAGAACAACTGTGGAGTCTTCACAGCACATTTTGAGGTTTTTACATGAAAATTAAACACAAACACATGAATGTAAAATTATGCATTTATCAGTTCACTTTTTAAAACATCCTCTCTGGTGTTATTTCTGTGTTTTCATTTCGAACAAAGTTCAGGTCTGAATATAATTCAGTGATTAGTATGTGGAGCTGTTTGATTATTAATTGATCAAAAGAATATTTTCTATTGTAAAAATTGTTACTGATTTATTATTATTAATTTGCAACTGTCTTTTTTCCCTAATCTAAAAGAGATTAAAGTAAAACCTGGAGATGACGTCACTCTTCAGTGTCAGGATCCCAGAGATGTTGACATCAAAATGTTAAAGTGGATAAAACCAGACCTGAAGTCAGAGGGTAATGTCTTCTACTTCAGAGATGATCTCTTTGAGAAGTATAAGGATGAATCTTTTCATGCACGAGTGGAGCTGAAAGATCCAGAAATGAAGGACGGAGACGTGTCTGTGATCCTGAAGAACGTCACCATCAATGATACTGGAACATACGAGTGTTATGTTGGATATGGAGACAAACCAGAGCTCATCACCAACATCAACCTGACATTCATTGACTCAGGTGAGATATTGTGTGTGTGTTCTTCACTCATCACCCACCTGACACCTCTTACCTCACATCTGGTTTTAATCTGCAGGTCATAACAAGGATGGAGGAAACAAGGAAAGGGATGCTGGACTAGTGTTCGGTCTGCCAGTTGTTCTGTCAGTTGTTCTGCTTCTTGTTGTTGCTGCCATTGTTGGTTTTGTGATTTATAGAAGAAGAAAAACACCCACAGAGCAGAATTCAAACCCACTTCCTACCAATGAATCACAGATGTAGAATATCTCAGATGTTTACTACTGCATCAGTGACCACACGTGATCGACTGAATATATTTTTTTCTTAGTATCAGCAAATCTAATGTGTGTTTCCGACCTCTACACCCCATCTTGTCTCAGCTCCAAAACGTTTTATTTCATATAACATAATTTCCTACAACTGCTTTTCAGCATAGTTTCAGTTGTTTTTGAGACTTTGCTGGGGACTATTTTCTCTATCAGATTAATCCACATTCACTTTATATTGAGTATTTGTGTTTACTGTGAGTGTTTTCAAGATATTTATCAACAGTATTTTCGTGAATTATGACTGTAATATGTCTACATATCATTATAATATCATATTCTCTGTTTAACAAATTGTATTAGAATCAGCATTTTTAGCAGCAGTTTGTAAGTTTAAACTCAGAATAACATGACGACTAAGTGGAGATTTACCATATCATAAACTAAACTAAATAATTATAGCCACAGGTGAAGTTTTGACTGAAAAAAAAAAAGCATTTCATCATCTGATTGTTATTTAAGTTTAAAATATTATAAGAGCCAATACACAGACACTGTGGATTTATTAGTATTCATTGCAGGAAAATTGTATTACTTTGGTTTATGCCGTTTGTGATCTTTTTAAAAAATAAAATGTGCTTTAAAAGGCTTTTGTGAGGTTTGTTTGTTAATAAAATATTACGTGTTATTATTGAACAACATGTTTGGTTTCTCTCTAACAGAAACCATCTGAGCTGTTGAACATGTTGGCACTGGTCTGAGATATGATCTGTGCTACCTGGACCAGAAAAGCTAAAAATCTTTCCCCACATGTAATAAAACGTCTTCAAAAAACTCTTCTAGAGGTTAAAAATGCAGCAAGTAGAAGTATGGCTATTGGTCCAATGTTTGCCTCCCTCTTTTATTAATTTCCTTGTCACCTCTGCAGGGTCTTTGGGATCATATCACTCGTAAATGCAATGTACAAAGATTAGAGAACACACATGAACACTGGTGAACACTGGAAAAAACTCAAAGCTGGATATAATGTCAGACCAAACAGGATTATTGAGTCACAGTAATTAGATGGTGTCTCCAGAATCACAGGGAGAATATGAAGTTCTAATCAATAGACTGCTGCAGTGTGTGTGGTTATGTTTTTAGAAGCCTGCGGCACGTCACACAGCTCATAGACCAACACCTGATTTAATAAACTTTATATACATTGTAATAAAACTGTGAAGAACAGATCATGTAAAAATGGACACAGACTGTTAAAGGTTTCATGCATTAATTTAATAATAATAGTTAATTTTTTATGCTTATTTAAACGCAACTGTTGGTTTGGATTGCGTTTTTATTCAATCATCTGAGGAATACATCTGTTATTTCTCTTCAGTTTATTTCCCTCTTGTTGATCACCAAAGTTCCTGCAGAACAGTGTTTACAGATGTGGTTCTCAGTCGTCTGTTCTGAGCACATCAATACAACAACTTGTTCTGCACCACTTTAACTGAGCAAAACACTTTCTACTTTCTTATTCCATTTATTATTCCAACTGGTGTGTGGTGCGGGGGAAGTAAATGCATCAGACCTCACTGAGACATCAGGCCGCCTCTACATTAAGATAAAGGAAACTGTGTCATGAACTAACTTTTGGAAGGAAGGGATTATGTGAATGGAAAGAAAAGTGAGTGCAGGGCTGTCCCATGATGCTGCTCTCCAGGGGTCACGTTAGGTCAGAACTCATCATTTGCTGAATCAGCTCCTTCTACTTCTATCACAGTTTTCATAGATGATCTCACATGTAGAGAGCAGCTCCTTTTATTCAACTTCATTAAATATCTGACACCGGCACAGTTGCTGCATTGATGAATGGCTCTATGTTTAAAGGAATGCTGCACAGTTTACACACATGAAACAGCAGCTGCATCTTTACGGGTTATTTTAATCTTAATAATCTGCAGGGAAACTGTGGTCGACTGTAGTCTCTACATTTAGTCTCAACAAAACTCCCAATGATGTTTTGTCTGCAGAATCCCAATGAATTCATTCATTTATTTATAAACTAAAGGGGAGGGTGGGGGCTAAAGGCAGAGAGAGTATGAATTATTTTATATTATATTTTTGACGTCTCATATTAGGGAATAACAAACTCTTCAGGCGGTTTTCAAGAAAAGACCTGCATCAAGGTCTGGTCTGATCCACTTTAACATTTTGATCTCCATCTCCTGGACTCTGACACTGAAGACTGATGTCATCTCCAGGCTTTAATCTCTTTTAGATTTGAGGGAAAAAAAACAAAAAGCAAACATTAGTAATATTATTTTCAGTTAATAATCAAGTTACTGGATAAATATTATGCAGTATCTTCTGTGAAACTTCTGACCTTTCTAATATTTATCACAAACTATCCAGACTTTATGTCTCTGTATTTGGTTGAAGAGACTTGACCAAAAACTTTAATTTGTTAAAGATATTTTTCTTTAACATTGTCAGTTCCTCCCAAAAATATAAACAAATTCATTTAAGTCCATAAAGAGACTTGAACCTCCACAGTAAAAATACCAAAACACCTTTAGAGACAGCATCAAACACATGAGCATAATCTTTTATTTTAACAAGGAATTTGAAATGGTGCAAAAATTCTTCAAATTCTTTTTTTACAACAACCGTTTTAATTCTATTATTACTGCAGATCTGGTAAAACAGTGACTTGTTTTTGTGAGTGATATCCTTGTTCTACAAAATGTATTTGTGAGATCAGAAATTGTGCTTGTACACAAGTAACCATGCTAACAGTGCTAACAGTTCTTGTCTATGGGAGTTAGACAGTTTAACAGGTAGTTTGTCCACTGAGAAGTTACACTTTCAAAGAAAAAATAATAATTCCACCAATTGAGTCAAATAAAATCTATGAATGCCTATTAATTTTTCAGCAGATGAATTTGTGGAAGTATTCTAGAAACATACAATCATATAGATTAACAGGTACAGTAAAGTAGGCCTAAATTCAATAAATGCTGACGATCCAGTCAGGAATAAACCACTGATCCTGGGACTAGAGGACGGTCTCTCTACCTCCTGAGCCACACTTGTAAGACTATGATATTTAAGACAAACTATTAACATGTAACTGTAATAACATTAAATGAACAGTGAAACTTTTAAATGCGAGCTTGTAATGGTCCTGTCAGTTGATTACAATTACCAGCAGAATCTGAAACTCAAAGTGTAACGTGGGAACGACCACAAGAGGGATTCGTGTTCCAGGAAGAATGAGTGAACTTACAGCATGAAATGTATGACTAATGTTAACGCTTACAAAGCTGATGAACTTTGGAATATTATTATACATTAACATTTACAGAAAACACTGGAACTTTTAATCCCTTTCAGCAGAACACATCAGGAATTGATAATAAATTCACCTCCTGGCCAAAAAAAAACAGTGACACACTAATATTTCTTGGACCACCTTTTGCTTTGATTACAGCGTTTACTGTGGCATCATTTCAAGATTAAAAACAACTTTATTAATCCCAGAGGGAAATTGTTTTGCCTTGTAATAGGTGCTGTCAAAAAACACAAACAAAAAAAACAACCAGAAAAGATCCAACACCAACAAAAATACAAAATAAATATCAGTACAAAAAACTCAACAAGGAAAAATGTAAAGATGGATCAAACAGGTCAGTAACAGTCCGAGGGTGAATGTAGTGCAATGAAGACTGATAACTTAAATATGACATAAATAAATATTAAAATCTTTGTCAGTCTCTCTCCTCTTTACAGAGGGGGGAGAAATTGCTGCTTAGTAGTCAGACAGTGAACATCAACATTACACATGTCATCCACATTGTGACTTTATGCACCAGTTTATCCTGGAACATCAGCATCAGTAACTTCTTAACTCTGGACCATGGACT
>JAUMHL010000344.1:0-10039 GCA_032362345.1 Sandelia bainsii | reverse complement strand
AATTATAAGAATACTGTGCAATATATTCTATATTCTATTTTTCAGTATATTCTAGTTTCATATAGCTCTATCTCACTAGTACTTATCAACATGTGTTACTTATTCTGGTACCTATCCTGCACTACTGTATTGTTCTTGTTGAGTCCTTGTGTGATGTTTTCTGTGTCTTTGCGTTATTGTCTTGTGTGACTGTAGTCGTGATGTAAGCAATTTCCTCCGGGATGAATAAAGTTTTCTGATTCTGATTAAACTGCATATACTGCAGTACATTGCTCTGCTTATGTCTGGGTTTCTTGTGCTCATTCGAAGATCAGAAACCCTTTAGTATAAGATATATGAATAAAACACTCCTTTCTCACAGAGCCATAGATGCTTCAGGTGCAGAGGTGCATCATCAGGAGAGGCAAACCAAGTAAATGTTCCTTGCCTTCCTTGGGCCCCCGACTGTCTAGGATTGCCATTGTTAAGGTGATACTTTTAGTCATCATATGGAGGTACTGTATGTCATTCTCCAGTCTGATTGAAAACATTAAGAATCTAAGATAAAATATCATATTATATGTGCACACGACATTCCACACAGGCTTAACCTAGGGTGAGAAATCAGACTGCAATTTGAGTGAACTTGTTACCTGAAACAGCATTTCTTTTATTGGCAAATGTTCATCAAAGATCAGACGAGAACCTTCAGTAACATTAAAAATCAAAACATTTGCTTTAACAGTGAATCTAAGGCTTTGATTAATTCTGAAAAACAGCTGAATCTAGGCGTTACAAACAGTAAAGCAGCATACTACATATGCTTAGTGCTAACTGCGATGCACAAGTGATGGCTGGAGGCTACAGTTTATCATCTACACCTCTGTCATCCACCGAACACTGACCACAGTACAAACAAAACAAGCCTTTTTGATTACGAAAAGTAACTATCGGTTATATATTTTTGACAAACACGTCATATTCCCTGAGCCCACAGTCTAAACAGTTGCACTCTGAGTAACTGTGCAGGGACGCACCTGTGCGGTGGCCAGCCAGTTGGCCCTGATTTTTAGCTCACGATGCATCTGGCACCAGGCACACTCATAGCACCAAATTACCGTACAGTAGTCACCACACGACCTGCCCTGTAGGAGAAAGGAGAGAGGAAAGGGTTAAATTAACCCGATGCAGTGAACTATGGTGTACAGAGACTCACAACTAAAATTCATGCAGTAAATTCATGTCTCTTTAAATTTGACTTAAATTTACTTAATCTTAAGTGTAAATACATTTGTCTATAGCTGAGTTAACGCAGTATAAGCTGATTTGTTTATTGCTTTGACAGATACAGAACCATGTTAGCATTAGTTAGTGTTAACTGGAATCTATGTCTTTCTAATATCTATTAATAATCATGCTGCTACAGTCACTGCAGTAAACAGAGAAGCAATGCAACACAATAGGGGTTGAACAAATTTGAGAGCATTCTTTTCCAAATTTCTTTTTCTGTGTGTATAGTATAGTTTATTGCTTAGAGCATTCATTCACTAACAGTATTTCATAAAAAGAACGTCATACCAACAGTCAAACATGGTGGTGGTAGTTTGATGGTCTGCGACTGCTTTGCAGCTGGGCCAAAATTCCTCCACAGCGATGTGGAAGATTCATTGGCAGTTATAGCAAGCGCTTGATTGCAGTTGTTGCTGCTAAGGGTGGCGCAACCAGTTATTAGGTTTAGGGGGCAATTACTTTTTCACATAGGGCCATGTAGGTTTGGACAGCTTTTTTCCCTTAATAAATGAAATCATCATTATTTAATCAGGAAAGGGGCAAATACTTTTTCACAGCACGTTTGCTTAGCTTTAGCAGTGTTTTAACAGGTAAATTGTACATTGTACAAAATAACTTAAAAATTATTATAAATATTATATAAATTAAATTATCTTTTGCGCTAGTTTGTGCTAAATACTTAGCACGTTGTAGCTTTTGAAGTGCGACGTATTGTATGTCACTAATACGATATCAACACTTTACAGAAATAGTTGTATGATTGTGGATGGAATAACAACATTATGTACAGTAATTTGGTTGAGAAAGAAAACTGAGGAAAGACAACTGCAACTACAGTCTTTCCTGGTAACTGGAACTTCCTCACTTTTTTACTGTTCAGTTGTCTCTCATAGCTTCACCTCTTGTAATCCGAAAGAACAATGAAAACTTAAACTACTCTGTTCAGAGTGGAGTCTGTTTTCTGTCAGTCTTTCGTGTAGGCTCAATAATGAAATTTACAGCAAACTGCAACACAACTGCAGCGTATAAAAGTCTGTAACAGTTCACAGTACGATGTCCAGGTTGCCATTGTAATAGCTCAATTTTTGCCTACATAGACATTTGACACATATTGCAGCTCTAACTGTACCATATAACACAGCGCACACTTAATATTTAATGAATATGCAGATATTATTTGAGAAAAAGCACAGACACAAAGATCACTCAGTACTTTACAAACACCAGATCATTCACCTGAAAATCATATTTAATCTAGTTATTTTTTAGCCAACACTTTAAGCATACACCCACTCCCCTCATATATACCCTCGTCCCTTCTCAAGCCAGACTTACAGGAAGGTTGTAGCGATCTCTAATGGAGGTGCGGAGTAAGTAGGACACCACACCGAAGTTATCCAGCATTGGGGCAAAGCAGCACCAGCCAAACTTACTGGCTGTATGACACTGCATAAAGGGGAAACACCAAAGAGCAAAGCAAGCTTCAGGCCAGAAGAGGAGAGGAGAAAGAACTCTGACTTTATGACATATTATTTATGATTTAAGGTATGTCTCATATTTGTTGTGGATGTTTGTGTAGTCAGGTGGGAATGGTGTAAGCAATTTATTATGTACCCCACCAGAGGGTGAAGGCCCACAAGTTAATCTGTGCTTAAGTGGATGCACTGAACAGTCAGTATTTTTTCAAATCTCTGCATTAATTGTGAAGTACATTTTATACTAAGTCTGTGAATGTAAGATTATTGATAATGAATATGTGGGCTTTTGGTTTTATCAGGATGAGCCACCACAGTTATTTTTTGTATTCTTTTGTGCACACTAAGTTATTTTGCACTGATTTGTATTTGCTGTTTTTATACTAGCAACTTTAGTTAGCTTCTATTTTAAGTCTTTTTGCACTAGAAGTTGAGGTTCAGCTGGCAATACACTTTAAAGCAGATCAGAATGATCTGTAACTCTGTACATAGGGAGAGGTTTCCTTGGACTTTGCTGCTTTACTATTTCATTTTTTATTAAACCTCAATTTTTCTGTTCAGAATGAAAACCCCCACAAGACATCACGGAGTGCTGGGCTGGTTCACTTTCGCTAGGCTACATTAGTTTTAGAGCACATCGTTTTTACAGACATGTTCAGAAGAACATCAACTGGAAGTATAAAAAATTGTCCTTGTTTTTCAACGCAGAAACTAAAAATTAATAAAAGATGTTTTTTGTTACAGTTTGGCAGAGAGTAGCTTGACAAATAACAAAGCACTACTGGCCATATTGTAAGAAATGCATGATTTTAATATTTGTAACGGAGTGGCTCTTGCTTGTCCGGGTTTTTAGTGGTTCCTCTGCAGCGGCTAGTGTTGGTGTGGTGGCCATGGTTGATGCTGATTTGAGTGCTCTGCAGAGGTTGATGTTCTTGCAGAAGCCCTCTCAGGCTAGCCGTGGCAGCTAACCTGAGAGGGTGGGATAGATGCTGTATGTGTTTGAACCCAAAATGGATGACCAGTTATGGATTTATACTGTCTGATGTCACAGTGTATAGCATTTTGAAAAACGTCTTGAGAACAAAGCATTTTAGCCAGACTGAAACCTGTGTGTTTCATTATCAGCCAGCATACAAAAACCCACTTTAGGCCTCTGACTACACTTTAGCAAAGCAGCCAGCTTCACAATAGTATATCTGCAACATCAAACCACAAAATGCACAATATGACCCCTTTAAAAGAACAGTGGGTAAACTACCAGGACGTGGCAGAAAAGCGGAGCTATCGAGGGCTGCAACCAGAATGCAGGTGGAGAAAAACTGTAAAAGACCTGCAGCAAGACGCGATGGTCTTTTGCAGTCAGATTGTGCCAATACATCTCATTTGGATTGGGTTGGGTTGAATAATTTTGACTATTTTTTAACTGTTTTTTGTCTCATAAATTAATTATATGTCTAAAATGTTCAGCTATCCTTACCTTTGATTCTATTATAATAATAATTATTATTATTATTGTTATTATATGTTTCTTTATTAGTGGGGAAACAAAGTCTGTCATGTTGAATGCCGCAACTTGGTGAGTAACATCATAGGTGTTTGTTGGCTTACAGGTGTTCATGTCAGAGAAGCAATCAAAGAGGCCAGTGCTCCATGTGTCGTTGCCCTGATTGAAGTTGCTCACTGTCACCACCCGGACTGGCTGCTGTTGGACAGCCATGTCTGGAAGACACAAGACAAAGATGAAGAAAATAGGAAACCATCCAGACACTCTTTTATCAAGCAGTGAGTTTTTTACCTGCCAGATGGGGGTTACTATTATCATAAAAGACTGTACATTTTGCCAATTCACTAATTGCACATATGGAACATTACAGTTTAGTTTAGTAAAGTAGCTGGTAGTAAAGTGGTTCTTGCCACGATTATGAGGCCATTTCAGGCTCAACATCTACAAAAATGTATAATTTAAGCAATTAAAATTTTTCTCACCTTTTCGCTTGTTCCGTGAGCTCCTGAAAACTCAAAATGAGATCAGTTAACACCACAGAAGAGCATGAAGGTGTCAGCAGGTACTGTGGAACCTACAGGTGTAATTTATAACACCACAACTGGATAGCCAGCCCTCTGGTTCACCCACACACCAACAAGTCATAGTTTCTCAGACAAACAAAAGCTATAGCTACATATACTTTGAGCAAGTGGAGCTGTGAACATGATTCACGCATATATTAAAATAGTCTTAGAGTTTGTGAACAATTCCAGTTTATAGTAGGCTGAAATATGACTGTGTACAAAGGGACAGGAGTTAATGAGCCACGTATTTATTGCCACAGGTAAATTATTTCTGACACTATTTTTACATGATTGCCATTGATTAAACATTAATGGGGATTAATAAAGTTTTTTTAATTTTGAATCTTTAATCTTGATTACTAGTCACACCATAACAGAGTAAAACAATGGAAGAGAAAAGTGAGAATATCCTTTATTGATTAAAATGTTTGGCAATTAGACTCTATCGTAACTTAATTTTACATAAAGGACCCATGCGATGATGATGATGATGATGGAGAAGTGATGCCTGAAGATGCTAATGTTTCTTCCTGATTTAATTGCTACAGCACAGGACTGACAAATCGAGTCCAGAGACCTGTGTGAGCTCCTCTTCACAGCACATCCTTGTTATGCTACCTGTCGTCATGCTGCCAGTCATTCCTCGCTCATGCCTTTCATTTCAGTAAGTGGTTTGGATTCAGTTTCTGTCCTGTCTTTATCACTCTCTTTCGTAGTTCATGTGCCTTTCCAACTTCCTTTCCCCGTTTCCCTTCACATTGTAGTATTTTAGTTTTTCCCCTTCACTCTCTCTTCAGGCCTTTTAGTGTTTACTTTATTATTCAGGTTTTTGCCTCCTCCCGGAGTGATCTTATGTTCAACACCGTTTCCCCTGTAATGTGCACAGTCCCTATTAAAGTTTCCGTTGTTTAAACCCTCTGTTGTCCTGGTCTGCGTTTGGGTCCACCACTCAGTACCATCAATCTGACAACATTAAATTATAAAATAGACAGTGGAAAGTGTCTTGTACATCTACATGGTATTTGGGATAGTTTCAGTTTTGGTTAGTCTTTGGGTGAACTTGATCTCTCTCTCTTCCACTACTACTCTGGTACAAAGCCTTTTAGAAATCCAGTTAAAGGTATACAGAACATGGCAGAAAAATCAGTTTTCTCCTGCAAAAATCCACTTGGGGAGATCCTAACCTGATTACAAAACACAGTTTCTCAAAGAAATCATGTAACTTGAGAAAACCCACTGTAAATGAGGTACGCTAGAGCATAAAAAACACTGATAATACATATCGTACTGTACTGACATAGACCTGCAAAAATCCAAACCTATTCTTTACATTTAGGTGACTTTCCCATACAATATCTTAACACTTTACTGACTTATTGATATTCCTGTCCATGCAATTACAGTAGTACTTTCAGGTCTTCAAGAAATATATATAATTCTTGCACAGCTGATACACAGAAAGGATAAAGTGTCAGAATTCATCTCATGTTGTCTCATTGTGAGCAGCAAATCTAAACTGAAAATCACTCCAGATGGAGGCAAACGGCATAGAGAAACTAATGAAAACTAAAATTAACTACAAGCAAATACTAGAACAGACACCGGGACCAAATACAGCTGAACAAAAATAAACTAAAAGGAAAATAGAGGCAGGGCATGAATAAAACAAGTACTAGAATACCAAGGTTCAAAAACAGTGAACAGAAATAAAAGAGTCAGACCATATTGGATGATAATACAAAGCAAGAGGCAAACTTTGAGGAGGAGAAGGCAGACAAGCTAGACCAGGAAGATGTTGGACAGAAGCACACGTCAGAGGAGCTGACGAAGGGTGAGAATAAATGGAGTGGGGCTTGATTGACTGAATGGCAGCAGCTGGGGATCATCAGGGTGTGTGGGTGTGTGTCAGGACCAGAAACATTGCTTAATGGTGGTGTGGTCAGGTGAATATGTGAATCACGGAGAGTGCAAGAAAAGACAGAAGAGAATTACATTTAAATCATCGAGTTTATTGTCCGTTTATTTGGAAGGAAAACCTAAAACTAAAGCAGTTTGACAAAGATGAAAAGATCAACTGTATGATTTAGTTAGTGTTGCTTTTGAACTGTGCTGCATTATACATAGGTGTTTCTGATAGCAGAATTAATTTTAACGTTTCATTATTTGTTTATTTTTCAGCTTTTTTTTTTTCATTTCTAGTTATAGATGCAACATTAACACCACCAGGTGGCGTTAATCAACATTTTCAACCTTGTGTTAATTTCAGGAAACCCAAAATGAATTACACCCAGTCTTGTCAAATTCTTGTGGGTTAAAGACGCATGTTGTACTTTACATAAGAAAAAAAACACTTCAGAAAATCACTGAAAGCCCAATTTCCTGTGACAGTTCACGAATGTCCATGATGAGTGTATGCAAACTTCCCACTGCAACTGTAAAGACAAAGTATAGTCGTGGGAACAGTAAATCTGATTAAATTGGCCGATGAAATTACAAGTGAGAGAAGGCTTTAGCAGCATAATAAGCAACAATATGTTTTTATTTGGACTTTTATTTCAGTGTCAAACTGATAAATTTTCAGTAACCATGACATGTTCCAAGTGAGTTTTATTTGCAAGATTGAATTTGGCATGTGAAGACCTGAGGTGATAAGTGATGAAACAGGTGATACCACAGCTTTGTTAAAGCTTCTTTACATACTTGGTTTTGCTCTTGTCTCAGTTGACTCAGTTCACTCTCAGCTCTTGTTTTGTCTGCCTCTGAATATGGTCCAATCAGCGCCGAGCCTTCGTCGTGACGTGCTGCGCCTTTTTAGGGGCGATTTCAGTCTGCGTGAAAATTGCCCAGACATCTCTCATAGACTGTCATGTAAAAAACTTTCAGAAGCTGCAATGCGTTCTCTATGGCTTCCGGGAGGGCTCACACTAACGTGCTTTCGTCATACGTATTCATACGTAACGCGGTGCTGCAATTAGCGGGAGCAGCAAGCTAACAGGTTCACGGTCAAAATGGCTAACGTTAGCTCATCTCAGAGCAACTCGATTAAATCTTTACGAAAAATACCATTCAGTCATTGTAGTAATCAGGATAAATTGGCAACTAAAGACTTATGACCACCCAGACCAAATCTAAACATAAATGAGAATCTTCAAAGAGACGTAAAACGTTTAATCAGGTTTTTCACGGAGCTGCTATGAGCGGATAACACGGCTAGCAGCATGTGCGGGTCAACATCTACACACAGCTGGATGTGAGCTACAGGCCGAGCGCTGTCACTATGATGAGGTTCGGCATATAGACTGTGTGAAGTTTTGTGCCTTGTTTAATTAGACTTCAGAGGCAAAGATGAAAGTGAGTCTCCAGCAACACTGGAGTTTTTTTTGGACTTAGTGGCGTCGCTAGATAAAGTGTTTGAGGAGAACCTGAAAACCACAGTGTTTAGGGGCCCGTCACAGGCTGTACAGGATGAGCTTTTGGATTTCATGCTGTCAGTCATCAGGGACACAACATGGAGATGAAATCAGCTAAGTGTTTTAGAAATACAAGCACATGAGACCACGGGCGTTACTACACAGACTCGGTGCTTGTGTGAGATTTATCGACGGGAGCGACGCTGTGCAGGAACGTTTCTTTGAATTTCTCCCCGTTTCAGATGTAATGTCTGACTGGATTAACCACTGCAGTGTTGGAGAGGCTGAACAGACTTTTCATTAATGATGACAAAGGTAAACTCATTACGCAAGTATCTGCATGAGGGGAGAACAGACAGGTGAGCAGCAGAAGGTGTGTGAGCATTGTGAAAACGCACATTACGTGCATTGCTACGCACAACAGCTGGATTTGATTATACAACAAACCACTTCTCCCATACCAGCAGTGTTTTTTCTGATCTGCGTGGTATCAGCAGTTTTAACAACTATATAGATTAGTGCAGATTAATCATTTATGCACTCAGGTTTTCTATCATCTTGTGTGTCAGTGATGACAGGTGTATTCACTTTTGTTGCATCTAGTTTCTATTTTAGTTCCTGTATTTTCTGAAATATTTGTTTTTGATACTTTCTACTGGAAACTTTCTACTTTTTAGCTTAGTAATGCAGTTATTGAGGTGATACAGTTTAATATATTTGACAAGTAATACTGGACAGGGGTGTACTCTACTCTGTGTACTGTAATTAGTTACTGCACTTGTTGTAGCCCAGCAGTTGAGTGTCTGGTTCATTGTGTATTGTCTGTCCTAAATTCACTGCCACTGTTCTTTACAGTGGATTTGCTGCACTTGAAATGTGTGTAACAATGTAAGTATTAATAATAATCAGTTGTTTTTTTAATCAGTATTGTTTCATTTACATCCAAACATGCCTTTGAGGCTGAATCAATCAATTTCAACCCACTGCTGATGATCACTGGTATGTTCATTCATTATAGAGCTAAACGTATAAATTAAGACACTGACTGTGAACTCCAGGATGTAGCTGTCCAAAAAATACAGTACACTAAACTACTCTGTGTAGCTGATGGAACAGTTTGTGTTGATTCCATCTACTGGTTTATCTGGCTATATGCAGGTATCAGAAAAAACTAATTGTTAAGTGCAGTGTGATAATGTCTAGTTTCCCAGACATTGAACGGGTCATTTTAGGCCTTTACGGCAAAAGTTGGCCCCCCTGAAAAATTTGTCACGAGCCGCCAGTGGCACTTTGGTTATGCTCACGTGATTCTCAGACACTTCCTGTAGCTGCATCCAGATAATGGTAGATAAACTTTGGTTTGTAGCATCATCAGGTCATAGTCATACACAAGGGCGTAACTTTGGGTCTACCATTGGGGGGGTTAAACTCTGCCTATTTATGTATTTATTGAATCATTTACTTTTGCAAAAGGAGTCAGGCTAATTTGGCGTTCCTGTATTAGAAATACATTTTGATACTTTTACTGTGATTTACTTAACGTAGTTGCAGCTATGTACTTGACTATTTATGCCACAATAACACAGTAGTTAATTCCTATTGTTTTTAAGCACTAGCTAGCAAGACCTTTCTCTGTGCTCTCTCTCCCTCTCCTTGGTCTCCTGACCCTCTGTCACCACCTTCTCTCTCTCTTTCTTCAACTGCTACACCTCCTCTGTCGCCTCCTTCTCTCTCTCCCTCTTCAACTGCTACACCTCCTCTGTCGCCTCCTTCTCTCTCTCCCTCTTCAACTGCTACACCTCCTCTGTCGCCTCC
>JAUMHL010000343.1:0-10050 GCA_032362345.1 Sandelia bainsii | reverse complement strand
AAGTGCCTTGAGATGATTTTTGTTATGATTTGGCGCTATACAAATAAAGATGAATTGAATTGAATTGAATTGAACTTTGTATGTCTTGGTTTCACATGTATACAGATAAGTCTCTTTAATAGAAGTCCTTTTTAACAGCTGGTTGACATTATAAGTACCAAACAAGTAACTTACAGGCGTGGTAGAGCACGAGGAAAGAGCCTATGATCATAGAAGGTGTTGTTCTGTCAGACAGATTTATTCTAACAATGTATCAATGACCCCTTTGTTTGTGCATGGTTATTTTGTTTTTAGTGTTTGATCTTTATTGTCAATAAAGCAAAACATTAATGAAGACAGGCACAAAACAGTCAAATTTCCTCTCATTCGTTGTGCCCCATCTGTCATGTCTTTATTCACCACTATTGGGGGGGTTGGGTTGAGAACCACACTGAAAAAAACTGTTGTAGCATTAATTTTTTAATTTTAGACCTTGATCAAAAGTATAATTTTTTGTTTGGATTAAAGTAAGTTGATGGTAGAGAACAAACATAGAAATTCCTATTTTACAGAACCTAGTATTTGCTTGGTGTAAAATTGCACAAATGTTGATTTGCATCACGGCACTGGTTTAAGGTCGAGGAAAGATTTTGTGCTGTCAATTTAAACACACAACATCAGCATTAAAATTTAAACCAAAAAACACAATCTTTCTCTAACCCTAACCTCAGTACTTATCTTGCCAAAATCCAACCTCACAAAAGACTGTGGTCTCGAACACTGGTCTGCACCATGTCAGCCCTGCACAGTATAAGCTCACCCTACACCCCAGTCAACTCCCTGCATCTCCCTCTATGTTAATAGACATATTGCTTCATTCATTCCAAAAATCAATTATATGAACACATAATGCTTAGGTTTTCTAGAAAAACATAATCACAGTTGTAGTTTAGTTGCATAGGAAAGTCATTTTCAAGAGACGGGGTTAATAAAATAACAACTGAATGAATAAAATAAAATGAGTAATGCAAATCAAAGCATATTTAAATTATTGAAAAAAGAAATTCCTTACACATTATTAAGCAGAGAAAGGTGATCTCCATCCTGTGTCGATGTTTATCAATGTGTATGTTCTTCTCACTTTCTGCTAAGAGGTCTACCCACATTCTGAGCTCATAGGAAATTGTGGCAACAACTTTTAAAAAAGCCAGATCAAAATTTAAAACATACTGTGTAAAGATCAGAATGTCACCTGTCACAGCCAGCAGACTCTGTGGTGACTCTCATTTCTTGTAGGAACAGTGAAGTGTCACATCTTTGCCCTTTGTCACAGTAAGTGCAGGCCTTTCCAGGATCACACCATCTGAAATATACAAGAATAATTTTTTTTTATATTTAATAAATTCTACATCTAATTTCTAAACATGTAGCTTTTACCAAAGCATATGTTTTTATGATGGATATATACAAACAAACTAGTAATTGACTGTTGCAGTAAAGCCAGTGAGAGCATCCAGGTTTAACTTGTCCTGAGAAACTACAATTTGGTCATATTCCCTCATTAACCTGCACATCTGCTGCCTGGAGCATGATGTCTCCAGCTGCTTGTTTCCCCTGAGGTTAAAAGACCACTGAAAAAGGCAGCTTTCTTTATGCAATCTCAGACTTTTGTCCTTTTGTGAACCTGTCAGTTGTGGTAAGTAACTAAGTACATTTAAACTGAACTGTACCTTCGTATAATTTTGTAGTAGTTGAACTTTACTAGAGTCTTTCCATTTGTATCACTTTTACTATGTACTTAATATTTCAACTTAAAGAATATGAACTGTTATTTCTGCTTGTAATTAAGTATATTCTGTGTACTTCTGCAACCTGTGGCACCTGAGGCCACACTGAGCCGTACATAGATGTTTCCTGCATCGTAGTAAAACTGACCAACCTGTGACAGTCTCTGTAATGTCCAAAAAGTGTTATCTCATGTTCACACTTGTGCACCATGTGTTTGTTAGCGTGCACTGATAGGAATGTTTGTAAATGTTTGCACAACGTAAACCTTAACATGAATAAATCTGATTCCAGAAATGTGCTTATGATAAATGTCATAAAAAATTATTCTCAACATTTACTTTTGACTATAATGTTCTTTAAAAAAACTGTATTCTTCCACCAAATACGTACAACTAAACTGCAAACAGGGTTTAACCTGTGAAATTCAGTTGTTGTTTGTACTCCACACTTCTGTGACTGTCACAGTCCCTCAAAATTCAGCATATATGCATACATTCCCTTTATCATAATTAGTTTACTATAAGCACAGTGTGAAGGAAAACACATGCATACCAGTCACTGTGAAGTTGATGATGTGGCTGCACTTCTTCCCTCCTTCTGATTCACACCTGCACAGTCCACTGTGTGAAGAGTAGGCATTCTCCAGTATGCAGGAGGACTCACGTGCCTGTCTAATGCCACCCTTGCATTGCTCAGATGTCTTAGTGGTTGTGTTTCTCCTCACTGACCACACCAACATGTTACAGCTAAGAGAGATCTACTCACACTGGAATACTGGATACTGGATACTCATTCAGGCTGTGTGTGCAGACCTGTCCGCGTGTCAGACCTACAGCACTACTGCTTCTAAAACTCTTCTTGCAAATGGAAGACAGGCCTAGTCCTTCTAGCCTTTGTTGTCCTTGTTTATTAGGAATGATGCAGTCACACCAAAATCCTCTTTCCATTTATGTTTAAGTGACGTGCAGCAGCTTTGAGAAAGGGTGGAAATTGTATTTCCTGTGTATTTCCTGTTTGTTTTATACAGGCTGTTTGATACTGAGGTTCTTTGCTGACACAGTGTATAAAAGTCGTTAAGACTTTGCAGATGTTTGCGAGTAAGTAGTTTAATCTATTCTGTATTTTCCCAGTACAAAACCCTTGTTTGTGCTTTTATTGGCCTCTGCTCTCACACGCCAAAATCCATTATCAAGAAACAAACAGCAACCACAGCATAACAAATAGTGGGAATACTTTACCTGTTATTGTTCACACATCTGCTGTTCTTGGCCTCAATCAGAAACATGGTAACAAATTCCAGCCCTCAAGACTTTTGATGGCAGTTTCTGTAAAATGTTTTACGTGTGAAGAAAAACGTTGATGAAAGAAGCTTCGCTGCAGAAGTAGTGTTGTTACATGTATAACTGACTCTGAAACATACACCTAAAACAGCCATCAGGCGGTGATCCTTGTTGTGGCTGATCTCTGTATGTAGCTTCTGATGTTGACCAGCAGCACATTCAAATAAGAAAACTATCAGTGTCAGTTGGAATTCACACAACACGGAGTTTAATCACATTGGCATCACATTTTTGAGTCTGTGATTTTGGAAATTCTCACATCTGGCTGAAGAGTCTGTTTATCCTGCAAACACAGCTGCGTGCCTTCTGCACAGACACAACGCAATTCACTGTATGTGAACTAGTGGTTATATAAACTTATCTGCTTTCACTTAGAGTGCTCCATAAAATTTAATATCAAACATAAATTATTTACACTAATTGTTTACACACAGAGTGAAAGATAAGATGACCCTGTACAATCTGCTCCAACAGTTTATTTACACTTTATTTCCATTACACAACTGATCCTCAGTTCATACAATTACAACATGCAGAGTAGTATTTTAGGTTTTTCCTATAGATTATTTAAGTGCAAAATGTTCCTATTTCTGTTTTGAAGTGTAAGAGAAATGTGTTCATGTTTCTATCCTTGATATGTATTTGTCTGTAGGTGGTGCTCAGCTTACACCCGCAGCACCCTGTATGTACACAAACTGTAGTCCACTAGACAGTATGTGGTTTGTTGTTGTTTTGGTGATGTGTTTTTCTTTCAGTTTTTATTGTACTAAACATAAAAAATTCCATTTTGGGAAAAAAAATTGTGTAATTTCTGGTAAAATGTTCTAGGGGAGGGTGTGGATCAGAAGGTAGAGCAGTCACCTGCCAAACATAGGATTGATCGTTTGATTCCCAGCTCCTCCTTCGTCACATGTCGAAGTGTCCTTGAGTGTCCTTTGGCAAGACACTGAACCCCACCGGTGTGTGAATGTGTGCCAGAGCCAGTGTAAAAGTGCTTTGAGTACCAATAAGGTAGAAGAGCTCTATGTAAGTGCAGATCATTTATCATTTCTTCTGTCAGTATCATGTCAATATTTTTTTGCCCTTTTTATAAGAGATCTCACAACAAAAATAGTGCAAAGCAAAGTGTTTCATTTATTCTCCGTTTCTCCAGCCTGTTCCCACCGAGGAACTCGATCAAGCAACCCATCCTGATGTAAACATCAAGATACATTTTAGGTTAATCAAACAAAAAGACCCAGCAGGCTGCATAAGCAACAAGATTTTCAAACAAAGTAAAATTCTACAGTGTGATAAAAGAGATGTAATCTATATAAAGAGTTTGCTTTTCTTAATCTTGCAGATCCTCTCCCCACAGTTGATAACTTTTAATGATTATCTTTGTCTCTGAATTAATTCATTTAACCACTCATTGTATAATTTGTTAAGTTAACTTAAGTTTCATCTTGTATTGATGACTTTATTAATGTGTAACCAGCATTAGGAGAAAGTGCAGGGGACATAAAGCAGTGCTCCCCAAACAGCATGTAAAGTGTGCTATTATATATATCTAAAATGATCTGATGATTCCTGCATACACCCCTCTCCGCAAATCTGGACTGCTTTGACAGGACTAACTGGGAGATTTTTGAACATCCAGACCTGGAAGTCTACACCGACAGTGTATTGTGCTACATCAGGACCTGCATTGACACTGTCAAAGTAGAGAAACGTATCCGGGTCTATGAAAACCAGAAGGCCTGGATGACAAGAGAGGTTCAGCGGCTGCTAAAGGAGAGGAACACCGCCTTCAGGTCTGGTGATAAGGCTCTCTACAGTATGGCACAAACCAACCTGAAGAGAGGCATCAGAAAGGCCAAGCGGGACTACAGGAGGAGCATTGAAGAGCACCTGGACAGTAACAACAGCAGGCAGGTTTGAAAGGGAGTCCAGCACATCACAAACTACAGGACCAATCATGGAGCTACCGAAGTTGATGCCTCAATGGCAGAGGAGCTGAACCACTTCTTTGCTCGCTTTGAGGTGGAGCTACCAGAGGCAGCTGTTACACATGCAGCAGCAGCTCACAACAACATCACCCGCACTCTTAGGGTGGAGGAACATGAGGTTAGACGCTCGCTCTAGGCTGTCAATCCCAGGAGGAAGCAGGTTTTGACAGCGTTCCTGGATGTGTGCTGAGGAACTGTGTAGAGGAGCTGGCCGGGGTCTTTACAAAGATCTTCAACCTGTCACTGTCCCAGGCCTCAGTTCCACCCTGTCTGAAATCCTCCACTATGGTCCGGGTCACCCCAGTGCTGATAAAGTGCTTTGAGAGACTGGTTGCTTACAGCATTTGCTTACAGGGCTAACAGGTCCACTGAGGACACTGTTGCTGCTGCTTTCCACGCTACCCTGTCCCACCTGGAGCACCAGGGGAGCTATGCACACCTCCTCTTTATTGACTTTAGCTCTGCCTTTAACACCATCCTCCCCCACAGATTGGTGTGCAAGTGTTAGCCCTGGGACTCACACATTCCACATGTCAATGGATTAAAGACTTCCTGACAGACCGCACAAAAAGGGTTAGGGTGGGCCTCCACATCTCCTCAGCCATCAGCATCAGCACTGGCTCTCCCCAGGGCTGTGTGCTGAGCCCCCTCCTCTTCACGCTGTGTACATCTGACTGTGCCCCCGCCCACCACAGCAACACCATCGTCAAATTTGCAGACGACACCACTGTTGTGGGGCTCGTGTCTTGGGGGATGAGTCTGCCTACAGGGACGAAGTGGAGCGGCTGACAGCGTGCTACACGGACAACAACTTGCTCCTGAACACAACTACGACCAAGGAGATCGTTGTGGATTTCAGGAAAAAGAAAACAAACATACAAACTGCTGGCGTCCTTCTATCCATCCTGTGCTACTGCCTCTGCGTGTGGTTTTCCAGCTGCACAACAGCACAGAGGAAATCACTACAGCGGATTGTAAAGACTGCACAGGAGACCATCGGCTGTTCTTTACCCTCTCTGGATGAACTGCACAGCTCTCGCTGCCTCAGGAAAGCAGAAAACATCATAAAAGACTCCTCACACCCCGCTCATGACCTGTTCCAACTGCTGCCATCAGGCAAAAGATACAGGAGCATCAAAACAAAAACTAACAGACTAAACAGCAGTTTACCCTGTTGCTATTAGGGCATTGAATGACATCTAATCACCTCCAATTCAACCTGACAAGTACAGTGCAATAGATGATATCTTGTGCAATAGTGTTTTTATTATTTAAATATTTTTTTATATTTCTTTTATATTTCTTTATATTTCTCTGACACCGCAGGGACTGCACCTAATTTCGTTGTACCTGTTACAATGACAGTAAAGATATTCTGATTCTGATAACAGACTTCAGTATGTTAACATACATGAGATCTCCTCCTCCACCATCACCCTCAGTACCGGCTCCCCCCAGGGCTGCGTACTGAGCCCCATCCTGTTCACCCTGCTGACACACTGCTCAGCCAAACACCTCAGCTGTCAGATCGTGAAGCTTGTGGAGGACACAGCAGAGAGGAGGTGGAGAACTTTGAGGACTGTGGTGCAGCAACAACAACGTCTGCATCAACGTAACTAAAACTAAGGAAATGATTGTGATGATTTCAGAAAGTGCAGACACCCGCCACCTCCTCTGCAGATTGGAGGAGCACCCCTGGAGCACCAACACAACCTCCCTCATCAGGAAAGCCCACAAGCGCCTCTATTTCCTCAGGAAGCTGAGGAGAGCTGGACTCAGGAGCTCAGTCCTGAGCACATTCTACAGATGTGCAGTGGAGAGCCTTCTCTCTTCCTGCGTCACGGTGTGGCACGCCGGCTGTACCGCTGCAGAGAAGAAAGGATTGCACAGGGTGGTGAAAGTGGCCCAGAGGATTGTAGGGAGAAATTTTACCACCACAACTGACATTTACATCACCAGATGCAGGAAGAGAGCTTGGGTTAAGGGGAACATAATGTTTTTTGTATTGTTGGAATTGTTTCTTATGTTGCTTGTGTTCAACCAGGTCATGCGAGGAGGCTGATCAGAATGTGACCCCTCCAGCATCCACCAGCAAGCTTAAATATAGCGTTGAGAATGACCTCACTCAGACCTATTAAGATAATATGTAGAGAAAGGCTTTAATGGTTGAAGCTTGTCAGATTACCAGTATGTCATGCTATGTGTGTAGCCAGGTTCCTGGTCACCAATGGGACACAATACCTCTTATTCCATACCCTCTAAATGTCTCAGAGAGTTGGTGCTCTTTAGCTGTGACCTTAAGAAGTCATGCACATTATCTAGTAGAGCACAGCACTGATGGTGTTCACATGGTTAACAGCACAGACATAAAGGCTCTGGTAATGACTTCTACACTCCCACATAGTTTCCGTTCTTCACTGCATTCAGTCAAGTTCAGTCTAATTCAGACCAGTGTGAAATAATCAACAAGCATTTATTGAACAAATAAATTAACACTATTAAAAAGGTCATTATTATAAACACATTATTAAATAGACTGAGGTCCTCTCCATCTTTTCTCAGTGCTGTAATTTCAGTTTCAGTACCTCAGTACCTTGTATAGTTTTTGAATGACTAAAGTTACCATAGCTATATTTTTTGTTCTGGCATCCCTCTGGTGGACTTTTTTGCAAATACTGATTCTGTCCTAAAGTCCTCTTTTCCAACAAACTCTTATTGTCTGCACTACCTAGACAAGCATGTAAAGAATCAAACTTAATGCATTCAAATTAAGCTCATCCACTTCAACAAAGAAAAATAAATCATCATGTCAAACTTGTGTTCATCGCAGATATTTAGTGAAAATTCTGGGAAACATGATTTGAAGAATCAACATTATAAATCATCACGTCTGTCTTTGCACAGATGTGAAACATGAGCAGACTGAATAAAAGAGAGACTGACTATGAAAACTAGTGTTACTATGTGTGTATGGTTATGTATGGTGATAAAGGTTAATCCATGAACACAGGTTACACAGTTAAAAAACAGACTGTAGTTTATGAAAAAGAGACTGTGTCTAATGAGTGTTTCTGTAGTGTATGAAGCCTGTTGGAACGTGTGTTTTGACTGAAGCTTCCTTCACACACATCATGTGCAACGGTTTGGGTGACAGTGGAATTTTTCAATTTGGGATTTAGAAAATGACCAGCAACACGAGTGACTGCAAAAAAATCTGGAATATACTGGATGTATGACAGGAAGCACATGGGGATTTGCAACTTTAGCAGAGCTTACAGTCGAGGCTACATGAAAAAAAAATGTAGGTGGAGCAGGTTGAATGTCCCGAAATGAGCACAGGAGGAGCTGTGACTTCCAGAGCTGTAAGAACCAGAGTCTCCACTTCTCTCACATCTCCTGTTAAACCATGAGGAATAACGGGACACTGAGGCTGACAGTCGTGCTGTACGCTCTGATTGTGTTGTCCACTAACGCTGGTGTAAACACAGGTGAGCTGAAAATTACTACAATTTGAGTTGTGACTGTGTCTGTGTAAAATATTTTACACTGTGACTGAGGAGACACAGTTAATGCATCAATGCATCAATACAAGCAGATGTGTTGAGAAGAAATCAGTACAATCAAAATGGTGACATCTGCTGCTCAAACTTTGTATTTTAATGGAGAAATTAAATCTATTAAAAAATAGTCATTTCCCATTGTTAAGGGTCATATTTGAGTCAATAAATTCAATATAATAAAAACAGATTTACACAGAGTTTACGTTACAGTTTGAAAAGACTGAGTCAGACTGACAAGTAGATCTTTTATTCAAAACCAGTGACACACATCTGTGGTAAGAGACCTCGTTTGTGGTGGTTAGTCAGTGTGTGCAGAAACAGCAGTAATGAGTTAAAAGACAGTGGGTTACAATATTCACATAGCTTCAACTAGTTCCAAGTGGGAAATTAGCAGGTCCATATGTAATATAATATACTATATATACACAATGCTAAATAATAAATAAATTACAATTTTTTTTGCATAACAAAAACAAAACAGGCAGTCAAGTAACCAGGTTAATCAGAGAAAACAGAATTTCTCAGGTAATCTGGAAAAGACTTTACAGGCACTGAAAAAATCTGGTTAAATCTGTGTATACATGCTGCAGATGAGTAATCTGATTTTTCCTCTTCTTTTAACTTATTTTGGAAGCGTGGTTCACAAATTTTAAACTGTAACCTGGTTTATCGAGTGCATGTAGACGCACTGAATTTGTGTTGTGTATTACTTTTAGACTAAGTTGCATTAATAAGTCAAGTTACTGTATATTTCTATGTTGATTTTTCCAAAGTAATTTTTGCAAAAAAGAAATAAAGAAAAACAGTAGCCTAAATTTCTGTTGTTCTATTTGTTTGTTTTTCAGCAAAATTTCAGTTAAAGTGCCCAAATCCAACAGTGGAAGCAGAAAGTGAGAAGACAGTGATTTTACCATGTTTCACTGAGCCACAGACAGACATCAGTCAAATGACAGTGGAGTGGGTGTTAAATGATACAAAAGAACAACTAATCCATGATGTTCATTTGTACCGTCAAAAAACAGATGATCTTGAAGATCAAATGGAGGAGTACAAAGGAAAGACATCTCTTTCCCACAAGGATCTGTCCTCAGGGAATTGTTCACTGAGCCTGAAAGTAGAGACGTCTCTTGCTGGAACGTACATGTGCTCTGTTAGAAATGGAAATGAGCCACACAGTTGTTCATTAAACCTCATTGGTAAGTACACTGAGGATCATGCTCACGAGTACTTCAGATGTAACAAACACTCTGTCACTGTCATTTCCCAACATTAACCCACATGTACAAATGTTCTGTAGATACATTACAGGTACACTACTAGTCAAAAGTTTGGACACACATAGGAATCACCATGTTGTTCATGAAAAGATACATGTCTTCAGCTGTGTTACCATAA
>JAUMHL010000342.1:0-10050 GCA_032362345.1 Sandelia bainsii | reverse complement strand
GCACAGAGCCAGCCTTCCTGATCAGTTTGTTCAGTTTGTTGGTGTCTCTGGCTCTGATGCTGCTGCCCCAGCAGACATCAGCAAAGAATACACCTAATGTTTGCAGTTATTAACTTCTGAAATTTAGTGATTCATGGAAAGCAGTGGCTTCTTCAGTGCTGAATATAAATTAATCTTTGCACAAAAACTTCTATGTCTGCCACTGAGTCGCAGCTAAAAATACCACAGAAAATGTTGACATGCTGGCTGACTGAGCAGATTAACCTTTCCAGGCAGAATAATAAACTTCAACAACACCCAAATGGAATATTTTTTACAGCTAGAGGGTCTCTCAACCCCTAGTTTGACCTGTCCAGTGGACAAGCAGGTGTTAATATTTGAGTGCAACATTCTCAGGTGTTATCATCATCAGACCTCTATTTGAGTGAAGGAAATGGGTGACATTATGGCAAAGACAAAGACGCAGCGCTGAAATGTCCTGAGTTTAAATGAGGGTCGCCTCACAGGACGCTCACTCTACAGCCGCTATCTTTCTGCCATTTCCTAAAAGGAATGTAATTTCTGCAGAAATCAAAACAAAAGCCCAAACAAATCTCTTCTGAGGCAATTTTCAGCTATTTACTTGTCAGGCTGAGCTTTTAAAGATGCCAGACTGATCAGACAGCAGCTGACATTCACAGAGGCAAACAAATTACAGAGGGACACTTCAGCTGGTGAGAGAGCAACAGACGAGTGCAAAGTATTCAAATACAAACGCAGTCACAGTCTGAGTTATGTGTAGCTTTCAATCAATCGTAGCATCGATTATAGATTCCACTGAGATAAACGTTGCATTCACATCATCGCGCTTGGATGGTAATTGCAAGAAACCAAATGGAAGAAAAAACATTTATGTCAGAGTTTTTATTTGACAGCAATGATATCCTGCTTTTTAAAAAAAGAAATAAATGTTTCCAAAGTGGAGACAAAATGACTGCAAAGCCTCCACTGCTGATAGTTTCAGGTAAACAAAATCCAACATTAACACCGTCAACTGATTTTCACTTGTTAAATGTTGGAGGATTCAGGTAATTTCAATAACACAACATGAAAAACTAAAAGTCTTCTACTTAAATTCGTAGTATTTAGTATTGTCAGCTCCTCTTGGCCACGTGGACAAGACACAGAACCTGTGTGTTATAGCACCTTGAGCAGCAGCTCTGTCGATGTGCATATCCTACATTTCATTGGCTCTGTTCCCGTATTCTGCACAATGACAGTAAAGTTAAATCTTATTTATCAGCAAAATGTACTTAAAATAAAATGGAGACACTCCAGTAAAGCACCAAAAGTACATACTGTTCATACAAAAGTAGTAGTTCACAGCGGCTGGCTGATCTGTAAAGTGCTGCACTAGTGGAGGAGGAAGGATTTGAATTGTGGGCAACTGGACTCTTGTTAGGTCAAAACATTTCACTACTCATTCAAGTGTCTTATTCATTTTTCTTAATCAGGAAAGTAGTTCATCATAGAGACCTAATTTTTTGTCCTCCAGGGTGGTGTCACCTGTCACCTGAGCCTGTTCTGCCCAGGTGAGAAGTGAAACCATGCTGAAGGGTAATTTGCTCCACAGATGCTCACCGATGACTGGAGGCTTGGTGTGTCCGGGCCCCAACTAACATTTCTCTGCAGACGCTACTTGGATGAGTAGTGAAACGTTTCAAACAAGCCAGAAAGAAATCCAGGTAACCTCACCTGGATGAACTGGCCTGAGAATCTTCACCGACAGCAGTACCCTAGCTTCAAAATAAAAGTCCTCGATAAGAGAAGAATTTGAGGGCCCGTATTTTAATACAAAATTTTACACTTTAAATTAACCCACAAATACATGATACTTGCAAATGTCATTATAGTTTGGTGTCATTCTAATGAGACACTAAATGTGGTAACAGCTGTTTCCAACAAATGTGTCAATCACATTATGTGTTAATAATGTAATTAATAATAATAGTCTCTGTAAAGAGACGTGAATAAAGTTCAGACACATCAGATGTTTATATCCAGTGCATGGAACATATAGTGTTGAAATTGTGGAAAGATGAATGCAGAGTTAAATGGGTGATATTTATCTGTCTCTGTTGTGTCATCAGAACAGGAAACTGAGAGAAGCAGCTCGCTCCTTCTTTCTCTTCATACAATCTGACCTCCTGTAATTTGGCTTCAGACGTCAGAACAGCTGGGAGACAGCTCTGGTCAAAACAATAAATTACCTGGCATTAGTCACAGGCCGTGGCTCTGTGCCAGTCCATGGCCCCCTTCACTGACCTGAGAGCAGCTGTCAGACTCTGGCAGCCTGTGGGGATGTTTAGAAACCTTTGGAGGCATTCACGTCACTGCTCAACCAGTGTGTCTGACATCTTGAAAATAACAAAAATCCCAAAATAAAATGGTGATTAGAAAGGTCTGCTTTGTCCTCCATTTATCTGTAAGAACAGGTTTTGGTGCAGACTCCATTTGGTACCAATACCAGTTTACATGCATGAAGATTTATGGAAATCTGTGAGTGAGATCTATGGGTTGAGTGAGGTTTAAAGATACTGTGCCCTGTAAATATGGAGATGTTCACTTCACACCATCTTGTATCCATGTTTGCTTGAATTCAGTATCATTAAGAATCTTCTAAGTTTGCCGCAGCTACACTAGGAGACGAGGATCTAATAAATTATTTTCATGTATGTGGACTGTGGGATGATAACACCACGTTGATCAGTGCATCATTTCATGCAGTATTCTGATTGGCTGGTTGGTAAATGCAGGTTGTAGCAGCAGTCCCATCGTTAGATGGTCATCATAAATGTTATCTTTGGTCACAAGACTTTGAACCTCTCTCACAGTAAGATGTAGAACCACCATTTTTGAGCCATCGCCAAAGATATCGCCATGTTTGGTCAGCTTTCGTCTGGGACAGGTCAAAACTGTGTATACCTGCCTTAAAGTTTTGGTACATGAAAACAAACCATACCACTGCAGTATGGTATGTACTACACACAGGTTCTAATATAATCAGAGAAAGGGCCAATGAAAAATATTGATAAATATATTAAAAATGAAATCTGCAGTAATACGTAACATAACAGAAAATATGCCTCATAGATTATTAAAAGTCCAAAAAACAAGTCAGTGAAATGTCCCAGAAGTCCCTTTTCCAGGGTCAGTGTGCACAGGAGCCATGACGTCACTAACATGATGATGTTCAGTAATTTAATGTTTACCACAGTTAGCGTGCTCATAGAGGACCACAGTCAAACTGGAAAAGACATGTTCATATTTTCTAACCTCATCTAGTTCCTGTAGCAGTTTTTTTCCCCTTCACTATCATCTTTTGCTTTTCGTTCCGATTCCTCCTCCCAACTTGATGATGTTAACCAATCACCTCACCTGATGTGCAGCTCTGCACCACATGCTGAGATTTGGGAGGTGTGCACATCAGCTCCTCTGCAAGACATAACAACAGTTATTACAATTCATTCTGACCGAATGAATTGTATGAATGAATGTGTCCCAACCATATTCCATATCAACACATGCAGTCTTTGCTGAGACATTTCAGTCTGGACCACACTGGTAGGTGCACCGATAGACACACTGTGTGTTCAGGCAGAACACACAATATTTCAGCCTGAGTGAAAATGATGTCTTATTCAGGGTCTTTATGAATCTGTTTCAGAGATGAGAGGGAAAAAGGAGAGAGACTGTAGGGAAATAACACAAGGTGAAACTCCTGCAGGTGTTGGTAATTCGCTCATTATCAGTGTGGTCCATGTCCACAGGCAAAATAAAGCAAAATACTATACATGCACAGTGCATGCTAAACTGAGAATTAAGAAAACACAGCAAAGCAAATCATGTCAGTCCAGCATGGTAACAAACTCAATGACAATATGTCACGTGTGTCACACACACGTGTATAGATTGTAATATCTTTATTTATCCATCCTGAAAAGGCTCCATTTGTTGAAGAGTTGACACAAATGTTCTTTTGACTTGAAAGCCACACACACACACACACATCAGGACAGTCGTCTTCTCTGCACTAAACTAAAACTGATGCCATTAAGATCAGTTGAAATAAAATCACAGACAAACAAACAAGTCTGCTTGTCTCCCGAAGCCAAAAGAGAAAGAGGCTCGTGTCCAATTTGCAAAGACATCCTTCAAGCAGTTCAACAATGGAAACTTGGAGGATTTTAAGGAAGTCAGTGGAGATGAAGCCTCCAGGCAGTGAATGAAAAGCTGGTAAAAGGTGATTGCTTTGAAAAATGGATCCACAGATTACAAAAATGCACTGAGGTTGGTGGTAATTATGTGGAGAAGTAGAGAATAAATAAGGTTTCTGAGAATAAAAAGGGTTTTGGTGGTGGTGTGGTTATCTTTTTTATTTCTACTAAAGCAAAAGCACTTTTTGAAGCTCCCCTTGTACCGTTCACTGCAGTGCACGAACAGATGAAATAAGGAGGGAGACTAAGCATGTGGTTCATCACCGTGTTCTGCACGGGTCTGGTCTGGAGGGCCGAGGAGCAGCAGTGTCAGGCCTGAGGTCCTCTAATGAATACAGTGTAGTGATTAATCTAAGCTGATCTGCCCTGCTTAATGTAAATCAATTGACTGACATGTCAATAGGTTGCACTTCGACACTGCTCTCATGCAGACCTCCTCACACGCTCTGTACACACACACACCAAAGATCCATCTCTTCTTCCTCTGTGCTGACAAATCGCCTGCAGCAGCTCTCTTAAGCGCATACATCAGGGAGCGTGGTGCCACTTATCAGCCCAACAAAGACATCTGCTATCATAACCACCCTGTCAGGAGGATTTGTAAATGTGTGTGTGAAACACTGTAATCACGAATAGCTTCAAGGACGTCGCTGGATAAAAGCCACATCCGCTGTGTCCTGCAAAAAGGGATGTGTGACAGCACACACACACTAAAAACCCTCTATCAGCTAAGATCTTTATACACAGAGCAGTCAACTCTAAACTCTGTATACAAGAGCGTAAGTTCTACCAGAAATGGGCTTTTATCAAAACCACTCTCAACTCTCAAGCTGAGTTTCTCTTTAAACTTTGTTTTCTTACAATCGCATTGAATTTCAATGCTAAAGTGAACCTGGCTCAGCAGATCTCCTGCTGTCTGCCCAGTTTTCCCTCCAGCTTCCCCACCTCCACCAGTCACACACCAAGGTGCCATTGCTCCTCATTACCTTTCAGAATAAAGGCCTGTTTTACTCCTGTTCACCATCAGTTAGTTTGTTAAGCTTACACATCAGTGTTTGAGCCATTTTCTGCCTGTTTTGGACAACTTGCCGATGGATTTGAATTTTGACCCATTTCCTTGTAGGATTGTTTGCCTGATTGTTTCTGCTAGCCTGGTACAGTTGGTTATTAAAACTACAGTTCCATCTGTCAACCCATCTACAGTTTGGTTTCTGTTTGGGTCCAAGCTGCCTCATATCTCCACAGCAATTGTGATGTTTTTCTATAATTTCCACGATGGCCATCAGAGATAATGATAAGTAAGACTTGCTGTCATACCTGCGCCGTGCTTCTATTTTAACCCGTCCAGCTTTTAACAAAGGCCACGTCACAGCTGACATCACACTTGTGCTGTGTGCAAAAACGTGACCCGTGAAAGTCTGAAAGTTTATACATGTGAAGGCTGATGATATATGATGCTCAGTGTTCTGGGTGGAGGTTTTTTGGGCTCCACATGTTTTTACAATACAATTAATATTCTCAGTCAGCAATAAGACTGTGTACTTTACACAGATGCGCATTGTCTAATGACAACGGGACGGTTGCACTCAGTGACACGAAGCCACTTTATTCACATCTGGCCTCCAGTTATTTCTCATATGTAAATAACAGACAGATGATGCAGTAGGTGACGTGCTCTTGGCAGCTACATCACGTCAAATGACCAAGACGGAAGAAGGTACAGTTCCCGATGGCCCATTAGAATAACCCATCACATTCTTCACATATTGATTGTTAACATGCATTCTCATCATGAATATAAACCATCTGGTCAAACACAGAGTCAGGTACTATGAAATCAGCAGTGTGAAAGAGGCTAAAGAGGAAGTTTTATACTGAAAATACTGCTTTGGAGAATACTGTCTTGAAGTTAAATTCAGCTTCAGTTCTTGTCCAACTCAGGCCACAGATGAATTTCAAGAAGTGAACCTTGGTCTCTGGTCCTGAACTTTGCACAGTTTGTGTGCAGAGCAAAAATGAAGCACTTCACAGTCTGGGCAGCAGTTATTTCTCCCCTCAATATCTAACTGGGCCAGCAAATTAGTGGTATATAAGTGTAATTCTACTAGACACATGTTGGTTGATAATGTATTGGTGTGTGAGTGTGTGAGAGGTTGGATCATGTTGTTCTGCAGACAGAGGGAGGTTGAGAGTGCAGTGCATTGCTGTGATGAGCTCTCAGGAGGCTGTGGTGGCCTCTTTCAGGTTGGCGTCCTGCGGCGAGGCTATTAGAGTGCTTACTGCTTCCCTTCAGCCTCACTATATTCACTCCGTCTGCCTTTCTCCTGCGCGCTCCACTGCCCCGCACTTCACTCTGCCCCCTTCTGTCTCCACATTTTCTTCTCTTTTGCCTTCTGCCTATGATTATCTCCTCTCTGCTGACGTTTAGCATCTGAGGAGCTAGATGTGTTTTTAGCGGCAGCACTGCCATCATCTGTCATGGTCCCTCCTGTGTCCCTGTGTTTAGACACAGTGGGAGCTGCTCTTTGGTATTCAGTTGCGGTAGCTTGAGAAGTTTGGTCGGTGGGCTGGCAGCGGCTGTCATTTCAGCTCGGTCACGCTGCCTATATCTGCTGCTCAGAAGCACTGACCGCACAGACACACTGACATGTCTGACATATATTAAATTCAGAGATAATGTGTGTGTGTGTGTGTGTGTGTGTGTGCACGGAAACAAATGAAACATAGTGATTTTCTTATTGTGTGTGTGTGTGTGTGTGTGTGTGTGTGTGTGTGTGCACGGAAACAAATGAAACATAGTGATTTTCTTATTGTGTGTGTGCGCAGGGAGATGACAGCGAGCTCAGTGTTTGATGTGCAGCTCTGCAATAACAGCAGGAGGCAGAAAGTCTGTGTTTGTGGAGAGCATGTGTGTGCTGACACTGAAGCAGGTGGAGACACGTGCGCGAGATTCAGGTCAAAGGCAGGGAATCTTGAGGCCCTAGGCTGCTAGCATTTGGGGCCCTATTTGTCGCCTTAAAACAAGTAAAACATTTTATGCTTATAAGACTGTGCTGCTACTGATTAACAATAAACTAAGATAAGATAAGATAAGATAAACCTTTATTAGTCCCACAAGTGGGAAATTTGCATTGTTACGGCAGTACAAGGGTAAGAGCAGCAGAGAAGTACACAAGGTATAATAAATATATAAAAAGAAACTAAAAAAAATTGCACAGAGGAGGGCTGTTGCACACAGAGAATACTGCACGTAGATCATGGGGCTCAATACTCACAGTACCGGAGGAGCTAAACGCTGAGGATACGAGTGACGCGATGATGGAAGACTACCGAAGTGGTAGGAGCTCATGAACACAGATACGAAACACGATGTCTGAGCGAGGAGCCAGTGAGTGGACTTCCTGTTTACATCCTGTCCTAACCAATCCTAGCTCTTCCTCGCGGTCACCTGACTCGCTCACCTGACAAGCTGTTTCCACTCACCTGATTACCCCCTGCTCCCAGTCACTCGCCCAGCAGTTTTCACTTGGTCATTAGTCGCACTTCTTTTTATGCCTGCTTCCCCAGTCACTCTCTGTCAGATCGTCTGCGTTTGTTCCCTGCCATGTTGTTTCCCTACATCGGCTTGTTGTAATATTCTTCTGCAATCATTCTCCAGCCATTCTGTCCTGATTCCCCAGCCTCACCTTCTCTGCCTGCACCTCTTGTGTTCTCGGTCCTGCCTACTACTCACCTTCCCGTGCCTTGCTCATCAGCCCCGGTCTTGCTCAGTCCTGGTCACCTCTTTCTCCGGTAGTTCTTTTCCAGTCTGTGTCGCTTTTGTAGTGAGTAGTGTTGGTCTCGTTTTGGTTCTGTCTCTGCTCCCTGTTCGTTCATAGTGTCTGGTCTTCTGTTTCTTTGCACTTCAGTTTATCTGTGATTCAGTCTTTGCTTTGTTTTTCTGATTGAGTTTACAGTTAGTGTTTTTGTAAGCCTTTGTTTAACTGTTTTCACTGTTTCTAGTAGTGCTGTTCTCTTTTGGTTCTTGGTCATTAGGTTTTTCCTCCGTTTGGAGTGGTTTTTAGTTTACCCTGTATATCTCTGTTGCTTCTCTGTGTAAATAAATTTCTTTTAGTTCAGTTCCATGTGGCTGACTGCTTTATTGGGTCCTCCCTCCCCAAACGTGACAACAGAGCTTTTGTGTTGTGAGTCCAGTCCAGTTTATTGTTCAGATGAACACCAAGGTACTTGTAGCTCTCCACAGCCTCAATATCCATACCCTGGCTGTTCAGTGGCTGTGATGGAGGATGTTTGTGCCTGCGGAAGTCTACCACCAGCTCCTCGGTTTTTCCAGTGTTGATCTGGAGGTAGTTCTTCTGGCACCAGTCCACAGAGTCAATGGTCAGTTCTCTGTATTCCCCGTCGTCCCCATCAGTGATGAGGCCAACTATTCCAGAGTCGTCAGAGAACTTCTGCAGGAAGTAGTTGGTAGAGTTATAGGAGAAGTCTGCAGTGTAGATGGTGAAGAGGAACGGTGCCAAAACCGTTCCCTGTGGGGCCCCCGTACTGCAGACAACCCTGTCAGACACACAGCCCTGGTGATCCACCGTGTAAGATGTTGATCCACTCCTGTGTGTTCTAGCTTGTCCCTCAGGGTTGTGGGTAGGATGGAGTTGAAAGCACTAGAGAAATCAAAGAACATGATTCTCACAGTGCTCCCTGCAGTCTCCAAGTGTGAGAGGGAGCGATGTAGGAGGTGGATGACAGCATCATCCACTCCAATGCCAGGCTGGTAGGCAAACTGGAGTGGATCCAGTGATGAGTTCACTAGGGGCCGAGGCTTAGCAAGGACCAACCGCTCCAGGGTCTTCATCAGGTGGGATGTCAGAACCACCGGCCTGTAGCTGTTGAGGTCCTTGGGATGTGAGGTCTTCGGCAATGGTACCACACAAGAGGTTTTCAAGAGCTGTGGTACTCTCCCAAGCTTCAGGCTCAGGTTGAACATGTACTCCATTACCCCACACAGTTGATCCAAGCAGCACTTGACAACCCTGGAACTGATGCCATCTGGACCGGCTGCCTTCCTAGCGTTGACCCTCTTCAGCTCCCTCCTGACCTGAGCAGCTGAAATAGACAGGCCGGAGCCATGTGCTAGGTGTGTGCTGGATGCCGTGGTTGGGGGGGAGAAGTGAGCCGGGAGTGTGGAAGTGGTCTGAAGTGCCTGAGGTGGAACAGAAGTGGGGGTGCATCAAGGGGGGCAGTATGTTCTTTGTGACCTGAGATGGTTCTAAGGCCCCTCCAGACTCCGCTGACATTGTTCTGCTGAAGCTGGTTTTTTTAAAACACTAAAAGACTTATGATTTTATCACTTTAGTAATATGATGCTCTGCTTTTTGTAATGGTTATGAGTCAATATGTGTGGGTGCTGAATCCTCACAGACAACGAGCACTTCGTATATTGCATGAATATTTTGGGGAAACTGTCTTTTGGATCCAGATTCACATGGATTATATAACAATTAAACACAATAATGAAACCAAACATGGCGACTAATATCCTACAGGGTCTCAGCCATAATGAGCTTGAAGCCAGAGATGAACCAGAAAATACGCGGGTTCCAAAAATTGTCATTACTGGTGTTACCACAAATTAGACAACTCCAACCTGACCGTCAGTAAAACCTCACTGTACTGCTAAGAAGAACAAAAGGAATCAACGAAAGTTATCATCCTATGTATTGACAGCACAATCTGACTCATAAGATTAGTTCACACCAGCAGTGAACCACAAACTCTGACATATCTTCTATACTAA
>JAUMHL010000341.1:0-10070 GCA_032362345.1 Sandelia bainsii | reverse complement strand
GTTGTTTCTACGTTTAGTAGATTTCTGACGCACATGGGATTGCCCATGTGCGAGGGGGGACATACTAAATGTTACATCCAAAGCTAAACTCGGCTGACAGCTAAATCAATTGCGCTAATGCATCCTAACACTAATGAATATGAGAATGCTACCTAAATGCACTATGTATCTAACACTTCACATGAGGGTTACAAAGAGACCAACTAAAGCAAAACTGCATAATTATGTGAAAAACACTAATTGCCATACAAACGTTTATATTTCAGCAGGTTACAGGAGCCACTGTGAGACGAGTGAGAATCCAGAACATCATCAGGTGAAACAAGCAATCAAAGTTGAAGGTACGACTGTATGGTTCCACTTAAATCACTGCTGTAGAGCATCACAACAAGGAGATGCAACCTAGAGAACCTACAGGGGCAGGTTATACTACCCCTCAAGAAGCAAGAAGACCGTGCACATGCTTTTCCAGTACTTAAGGCTGAAATGAAACGAAGCTGTTCCTTTCTCTTTTAATCTCAACTGCTGCCAGGATTTACTCTTCAATGAGAGCAGGAAATCGTTCTGCATTGTCGTCACGCCCATATGACTCATCATACAGCCCCATGAATTTACTCAGTCATCTCAATGTAAATTTATTTCTCAAATGTAGTGATACAACCCACGTTTCTATTTTTGGTTGATATCCATGAACATACATTTAAATTGACAACTTCTATTAATGTGGTTTATGGTGAGACAGCTGCTTTGTGCTGCAGTTAAAAAGAAAATGATTGCATCTATTAGTCCTGCTGAAAGGAAAAGATGAAACTCTGTATAACTCTGCTGTTCACAGAGTGTGTCACATACTTTGGTCTGTCGGTAAGATTATGTGTTGAAATGTAAGAAGTGATATAGCAATAGTTGGTAGAATAGTACTAACAACAGAAGTGCTATTATACTATGGTTGGAAAGACTCACGGATGGGAATTTGAGATTCACAATGTGGTGATACTCCACAAGAATTCCCCCCACAATGTGGTCGGATTTTACCAGGAACAAAACACGGTAATTATGTAGAAAATTGTTAAGTGCTGTGCCAGTGTAATGAGTGCCCTGTGCTTTTTTGCTTGGATCCTTTCAATACCAGAACAAAGCAGGTGGTTCATGGTTCCACAAAATCGACTTTACTTTTAAGTCCTTGCTGTTGGACCAGCCTTATTAAACTAGATAGATAGATAGATACTTTATTCATCCCCATGGGGAAATTCACATGCTCCAGCAGCAGCATACAGATGAAAGAAAAAGATATAAATCAATACTAAAAAAGAGCCTAATAAAAACACAGTGCAAGTTAAATAGTGAAGTAAAAATTACAGTTTAACAGTACAGAACAGTACAGAGTGGGGTGTTAACATTAACGTTCCCCCCCCCCCGGGTGGAATTGAAGAGTCGCATAGTGTGGGGGAGGAATGATCACACACAAGCACACCACCGCGTAGAAGAGGGCGCTCGCCACAACCGTATGATAGAACATCTGCAGCATCTTTTTGCAGATGTTGAAGGACGCCAGCCTTCTGAGGAAGTATAGTCGGCTCTGTCCTCTCTTGCACAGAGCGTCCGTGTTGACAGTCCAGTCAAATCTGTCATCCAGCTGCGCTCCCAGGTATTTGTAGGTCTTTACCATCTGCACACAGTCACCTCTGATCATCACAGGCTCCGGGAGAGGCCTGGGCCTCCTGAAGTCCACCACCAGCTCTTTGGTTTTGCTGGTGTTCAGGTGCAGGTGGTTTGAGTCGCACCATTTGACGAAGTCCTTGATTAGGTTCCTGTACTCCTCCTCCTGTCCGCTCCTGATGCAGCTCACGATGGCAGTGTCATCAGCGAACTTTTGCATGTGGCAGGACTCCCGAGTGCTCTCTCCGAGGACCGGAGAGAGCACAGTCCCCTGTGGCGCTCCTGAGCTGCTGACCACAGTGTCAGACCTGCAGTTCCCTAGTCGCACATACTGAGGTCTGCCAGTCAGGTAGTCCACGATCCATGCCACCAGGTGTGAACCTACTCATCCCCTTCAGCTTGTCCCTGAGGAGCAGAGGTTGGATGGTGTTGAAGGCGCTAGAGAAGTCCAGAAACGTAATTCTCACAGCACCACTGCCTCTGTCCAGGTGGGAGAGAGATCGGTGCAGCAACAAACGAACAAAAATAATATGGATAAACAATAATAAGCGTTGTGACCCAACACCTTGTCTACAAATATGTCTGTACACAGTATCCATGGAGAAGTACACACATTACTGTAAAATGTAAAACAACATCCAGTACATGGCCTGAAAGCACTCAGCTATGTCCACAAAATGTTTAGACTGACCTCAGTGTTGAATGTGCATCTCAGAGAATAAAGTTTCAAGAAACATTGGCAAACATCCGTATGATAATCAGGTTACATGTATGTGATTTGTTTATATTGCTGTTATTCTGCTGGTGTCTTACTGTGCTTTTTATACACCTGAATATACTGTGACCTGTCAATAACTTCAGAAAAAACACTAATGTTAAAATGATCTTTTGTGTTTAAGTAAAGGTGGCAGCCGCAGTGAGAGCAGGTATAAGTCATCAGTGTGACCCAGTGAACATGTGAAGTTCTCCATGTCAGTGTTTGTAAAGTCAACATCACAAAATGTGATCAGCATCAGTTTGATGAACAATCAGAGAAACTTTGGTAGACTGATGAGAATGAATTTGGTTGGTAACCCTTCTTCCCTGTCGCCTACTTATATTCTGTAAAGTTCTAAAGCTTACACTGTAAAGTGTCTTGAGATGAATTGAATTGATAGAGAAGTGTTATGGCTCCTACAGGAAGTACTGGGTGTAAGAACAGAGCGCTCCCTCTCCTACCAAACTAGTTGATCTGTCCCAAAAAAGGTTCTTCAGTGGCAACTGGACTTGTTTTAGTTCCTTGAAGACGTTTCACCCTCCATTCCAGAGGGCCTTTTCAATTCTGATATTGATAACCATGACCTGGATGACTGAGAATCTTCACAGACATATAGTTGATCTGTGTTTATGCGAGTTTAATTGAGTGATCAATAATCAATAAATGAATAATGACAGGAAGAATGTGTGAAGTAAGCATGTGACGGCTCTTAAAAGAGCCTTTGATTAGTTGAGCATGTCTCAGACTGATGATTTAAGATTCAAAACTCTTTATTAGTCCCAGAGGTAAATTGTTTTGCCAGGCACAAGAACAGCTTCTTCCCTCAGGCCATAACACTCTGCTACATGAACTCATACATATAACCACTACAATCCAACACACTGCACCTGATGATCAGTGGAAACTGTTCCTGCATCTGCTCCACACACACTTACTGTCTTGTCTTCTTGTTTCTATGTGCCACATTGTCTATAATTTATTGTTCACAGCCTGTTCTATAGCTGTTGTCTGTAACCTATTCTTTGTTGTTATTGTCAATGTCTGATGTGTCTTCAAAGAGCCACAAAGGACCAGAAGCAAATTTCTTCTATGTGTCAGCATACTTGGCGAATAAAGCTGATTCTGATTGTTACAGGTGCTCTCAGTTCAAAAGGAAAGAAAATAACCACAACAAGAAAGGATTCACACCAACACAAGTACAACATACTCAATACAAAAAATACAAGAAGTAAAGAAATAAAATTGAATAAGTGAAGGCTCACTTCTTCTTGGTTGCTGCCTTCTTTGCGGGGGTTTTCTTGGCAGCAGGGGACTTTTTCACCATCTTCTTCTGGGTCTTGGGGGCCTTCTTGGGTATCTTAGCTGCTTTTTTGGCCACTGCGGGTTTCTTGACCTTCTTCAGGGACTTCTTAGCGGCTGCCGGCTTCTTTGATGGCGCTGCATTGTGTTTTTTGGCAGCTGCCGGCTTCTTTGATGCCGCTGCTTTGGGCTTTTTAGCGGCGGGCTCTTTGGCTTTAGGAGCGGCTCTCTTGACCGGCTTCTTGGGCTTGGTCTCATCTGGACGAGGCTGGACTGAAACAGAAACATGCAACATCTTTTGAGGTGTTTGCATTTAAAGCCATTACATAATTACACATCAATAAATTATCATTTGTATTTGGTTTATAAATCCAGGTGAAATCCTCACCATATGTGTTGATATTATTGGTTTGATTAAAATCCCTTGTTGCTTGATTGCCAGTAGCGTAAGGCATGATGTTCTGGACAGGGACTGCCCTGACTTCAGCTTCCTTTTTTGCTGGAGACAGACAACATAATCAGGACTCAGTATTAATTTTCAGGGAATCAATGAATCTTTTTTGCTAAAAAATCTGAATAAATAAGGATATATCATACAAACAGAGAAATTACAGGTGATAACTGTGGACCTTTTTTAATTTTAACGGTACTAAGGTGGCTGTGGGTCAGTTTGTATATTTCTGACAACCATGTCCACAAGAATGTGATGGACATAAGTTCACAGTGACCTTGACCACCAAAATCTAATCAGTTCATCCTTGATCCATGCACATGTTCTGTTCATGTCTGTCTACTTTTCTGCCAAATGCCTTGCACGCCACTGCTATCCTATCCAATTAAAAAACCTAATTCAGTAACTGATTACCGTTTGGTACATGACTTAAGAGCTGTCACTGCCACTGAGGAAGCTGAAACACCAATAGTTCCTGATTCTCATACTTGTTATCATATACACCACTAGATTTAGTTTTTATACAGTGATAGATTTATGTTCAGCTTTCTTTAGTGTACCTCTACATCCAGACCTTCAATATATTTTTGCATTTACATATGATGGGTGTCAAATAACATACACACATCATTCACACCCATCATTTTTCAATCAGGTATTAGCTTAAGACCTTCAAAATATTGGCATGCCAAGCTCATACATTCAGTATTTAGATGATTTGTTAAATTGTAACCCCACCAATGAACAGAGTGGAAAAAGACTCCATGACAGGGCTGGGAACACTGGCTAATGCAGGTCACAAACTTAATAAAGACAAATTACAATTATATTACACTGTCAGGTAGAAGTAGAATACTTAGGCTTAGGCAGACATTTAAAGATATGCAATTGTCAAGGCACCTAGGCCTCAAGCAGCTGCACAGATGCTCCTCTTCCTGGGAATGGCAGAATTTAGCAGGCCTTAGATTTGTGATTATGCATTAAAAACTGCATCTTTCACTGTTAACTTGTCCAAGATTTCTCTTGAACCAAGCCTGGAAAACAGGTTATGAGGTAATATTGTCAGCATCAGAACAACTAAAATGATGATTGCATCCAGACCACAAATACCTTTTTGAAAACATGTGAGGATTTACATAGTCGACCCATACTGTCAAACTTAACATTGTTTGTGGATTGCTTCATATTTTAGAAATAACAGAGGAAATCATGGTAGCTATGTCAGATGATGGTGCTACCTTTTCAAAAGTACAGGCTATGAAGCTCAGTCAACAGAAATCAAAGCTTTAAAAGCTGTTTGTAAGTTGGGAGCTGGCAAAAGAATCTCCATATACAGCAACTCTCAGTATGCGTTTGCAACTTGCCATATTTTTTGCAATGTATGGCGACAACAAGGCTTTCTGCGAGCAGACGGTTCTCTGATCAACCATGGGGAAACCATCCCTCATTTCTTAGAAGCAGTGCACTTGCCCACAGCCTTAGCCATTATTAAATGTCCAGCACATCAAAGATAGGAGAAACAACTATGCAGATGAGTTAGCTAAAGAGCAGTAGAAAGTTTGTTTATAGGAATCTAAAACATACCCTTCACAAACTGATCTATCATCTGTAATACATGCACAAGACAAAGCTTCTGTATATGAAAAGAGTATGTGGATAAAATGAGGAGCCATCAAGACAAAAACACACCTACTGAAAGGATTATGACGTAGTCACTCAGTACAGGAATAGGGAAAATACTAAATGTTAACATTCAAAGCTAAAATATGTGCTGACAGCAAAATCAATGGTGCTGACGTTTTCTAACATTAATGAATATGAGAATGCAAACTAATTGCACTATGTATCTAACACCTCACATGAGGATTACAGCGAGACCAAATAGAAATGAGTCAGTCCAGGAGAGTCACCCAGAAATCCACCACACAACCGTGAACGGTGCACGCTCCCACCAGCGGACAGAAAGTGCGTGTCGGAAAATGGGCTTTTAAAGCCTAAAGGTCAACTTTTTTTTAATCATATTCCCACTGTACAGACGATATTAAGCAAACAAAACCATGTATTTATATGATTTTAGTGTATTTTCCTTGTTATGTAGTTGTTATGTTTCTTACTTCCTAGCATTAAATAACATATTCCTACAGTCTGGCCTATTATCAACATCTCTAGACTATGAGAAGACATCCAGGATTCATTGGGAGGGAGGTCCCAATACCAGGCATGAGCTGAGGACGAGATCCACAGCCGTACCAGTAGCAGCAAGCTGGACCATCTTGGGCACCCATAACAACTGCCAAGCATCAGGGAGCCATGCGAGGGCCCCCAATGGGAACAGGGAAAAGCAGAGGGAAACCAGCAAAGCTGTATGAAGCGACCTTGACATCCAGTCTGTAGAACCTTCATCATGGCAACTGGGTCCTCTGCAGCAGCCAAGCCATCAACACAGCAATGTACCAGGCCTCCAAGGGCCTATGCCTGACACATCCACACCGGTAACACCTCCACCCAGTCCATCAGTCCTTCATGGTACACCCTGTTAAAATAGAGCTGAAATCCCTTTGTGCATCAAAACAGACTTTGAGGATGGTGATGCAATACCACTATGGCCTTAAATAAGAGGCGCACAAGAAGAATGTAAAAACCATAAGGAGCATGGTGGAAGTGGTAAAAGAGTATAAGAAGATGCAGACAGTTGATGGAGGAATAGATTGCTGACCTGATTAAATTGTTAGAAATAAAAGATCAGAAGATTGTTCCCCAAAACAACTAGAGACATAGAATACGAATACACAGGCCCCAAAGCAAAAAGAATGCCTGACAGTGTGAGCACGCACGTCCCCAAAGGAAAAGTGAAAAATATAAGAAAGTGACATTACTGAATCTAAATTGACAAGAATCCCTTGGTATTCCCAGGATCACATGGGTGGTCTATATGAGAGGTCCCCAACTACCGGGCCGTGGGTCATTCGGTACCGGGCCGCAGAGAAAGAAAATAATTATTTTGTTTCCGTTTTCACACGACACAGTCTTTTATTTTGAAACAATCACAGTCTTTTATTTTGACAAACCGTAATCTCTGCCGTCTGCGCTCCGTTTGTAAACATGCCTGGTGCATTGAGCACGTCCGTGCAGTAAGAGGGGCAATTGCTGGCGATTGCAAATGACGGTGGCCTTTAAAGTAAGTTTGAGACAATCTCTGTTTAACACACCAGCGTATTAATCGCCACAAAAGAGATCGGCATTTCACTCGAGTCGCCCCCCCCTCCATCATTGACTCAATAATGCCTATTAAAAGCAAAAGTGTCTGTTGCACATTGTTTGTTTCTGATTTATAAGACTGCATGAGAGGGTTTAGGGTTTTTCTCCTCATATAAGCCATCACAGAGGTTTTCCTTTGGGCTACTCTGATAGATTAGGTAGCATGGAGGTCTTCTACCTGCTCTTATAGATAGGAAAAGCTAACCTGTTTTGTGGAAAGTAATAGGAGGAGCAGGAGTTTTGGACTCCATGGCCTGTATGTGACCTGTGACTCTCTCTAAATGTTAACATTGTTTATTGAGCGACTCACAGAGCATTTGCAGAGCTAGAGAAATTATATACCCATACATTTATTACTTAGAACATGTCTATGCATCTACCAAAAACAAATGACAATAAAGTATTGTATGTTACCACATGCTCAGTAAAATTTGAAATAAAAAAGTGTAAAATCTTTCCTCTGGATCCAAATGGCCTGCACTGAACTTGAATTGGTCTATGCAACAAAACACTAGTTTGCCTGTTGAGAACAGAATCTACTATGTATGTGGCCTAATAGAGCAAAGGAAAGGGCTAATAAACTTGAAGTTTCACAAGGATAGGTGTGGTTTAAAAAGGTGGAGTTACCAAGGGTAGCAAGAGAGTTAGAGGAGTGGTCGTCCAGAGAGAAGGGGGGGACCACCAACGGGCTTAAAAGCAGATCCACGAGCAGCGAACTCTAGTCCGGCCTCCGGGGCCTTACTCACTGGTTTATCTGTCTACCTTTCTTTTTGACAATAAACCTTTTACACTTTGATTTTTGCCTCTGTGCCTGTTCTTTTTTAAGAAGAACTGAAGAACTCCTGAGCAACATCTGCTTGTTGGCCCAAAAACTCAGATTCTGTAACCACACTTTCTTGAGTGGTTTTCAGAGCTATGAGCTCCAGACAACACCTACATTTCCTTCCTTCATTTACTAAGTTCTGAAAGAAACAAGCTTGATTTTAATAAATATGCACCAATAGTTTAAGACGATTGTGTGAACTTGATTTTAAAATGAGGCATCATCATGTAATGATCTCCTGTTCCATCCAGCTGCTCCTCTCTGTTCAAAGTAATAGAGTGATGAGTGTCTGCAGCCTTTGTCCTGCACATGCGCTCTTGAAAAAATCCCACTGAAAACCTAGATTTGCATTTATTATTATTATTATTATTATCATTACTACATGGCAGAGAAATCAGAGTTTTCCAGGAGAAATCTACCTGGGAAAAACAGGTTTCTCTAATCCTCTACCCCAATCACAGTAGCCAGGTTTCCTTTGCATGAACATTAAGACATCAACTTACTCGAGAAAGCCGATCGTAACCTGGTTACCTAAGTGAATGTACATGTGACAATGGTGGTCAGAGACAAATGTCTTTTTCTGACATTAAACTTAAACAGGATTTGACTTAATTAGCATGTTTAAATGTCTAATTATATTCATGTAATTTTATTATTTCATTTATTCACAAACAAATTCTTCTGAACAGCATTTCACAAAGTCATAACGGTTCGTCCCCCATTGGTCAGAGTATATGTTTTGCCAGTTTTGGCTACAGATTTGTGCTGCTTAGTTACAGTTAGTAAGTCAGAAGAATTATTTTCTTTCTTCTTCAAACAGAGCAGAACCTCCATGATACTAATGAACAAAGTAAACCACCATCTTACCAGACTGTGATGTACCTGGAGCCGCAGCCGGATCAGTTGTAAAAGAGTTTTCCATTCTGTGTTCACTCTCAACTTTGGAAGCAAAGAATAAACATCAGACAGAAAATAATACAATGTGCAGAAAATCAAAAGTAATAACACACAAAATGCACCTGGAAGATGAGTCATGGCAACTGGACTACTTTCTTGTTAGGTTGAAACATTTTACTATTCAGCCAAGTAGGGTTCTGTTTATTACCAGTCTGTGTTCTAGAGAGTTGTGAAAATCAAAAAGTAAATATTGATCTGCATTGTCATCCATATACCAGACCCAGTGCTTGGGTGTAATGCATGCCATGACTTAACTTTTAGTTTCTGATTTTGTTTGTTGCCCCATTTTCTCTTGATTGTGAAAAACTTAAGGCCTTTGAACAACCACATTGTTATCTTCACCTATAATCTGGGTATTGGACCAAACACACCCTCATGTTTGGTCTGTGTTGTTCCCAAACCAGCTTCAATGAATCAAATATACAGCATGGCTGTGTCTCTGCATTTCAACAATTTTTCAGGTTCATGTAAGTCGCTGAGGACATGTGTCAAGTGATGTTTAGTGTGTAAACGTATTTACTCTGAATTATCTTGACAAATTGTCCAGTAGTCAGGACTGACACTCAAGTCACTCTACAGTAAATTAAAGGTGAGAAATTCCGTCTTAGGGCATGAGTGTTCAATTCAATTCAATTCATCTTTATTTGTATAGCGCCAAATCATAACAAAAATCATCTCAAGGCACAGGTGTTGTATCGTTAATTATGAGACAATACGACCTATGTAAATCTATTTAACCAAACAGTATTTATGAGCATGTGTTAGCAGCAGATGCTTGTTCTTAACAGGTACAAGTCCATCCATCCATTTTCTTAACCGCTTGTCCTCGTAAGGGTCACGGGGGGTGCTGGAGCCTATCCCAGCTGTCA
>JAUMHL010000340.1:0-10071 GCA_032362345.1 Sandelia bainsii | reverse complement strand
TCTTAGTTATGCTGCTATAGGTTTAGTTTGCTGGGGGACCTCCCACATTACACTGAGCTCCTCTCCTCCTTCTCTCTGTCTGTTCACTATTATGCCATCACTGCATGTTATTAACTTTGTTCTTCTCTCTCCCCTAGTTGTGCTTCGTCCTCTCTGTCTCTCTCTCTCTCTCTCTCCCTTTCTCCAGGTATCCTCGACCTTGGAGCTGTATGATTCCAGTTTGCGGTCACTGGAATCCAACCTGCGCATTGCTGTTTCTGCTGCTCCTTGTTGTTGTCTGTGATCTCTGTTGTCTGCTGTTCTCTTCTCTCTATTTAAAGTGAGGATTTTACGAGCCAGCATTTAGCAACAATCACTTACACTCAACTTAAAGGTATATCTGCACTGGTTTTATGCCTCAGCTGCAGTTGAGGGTTAGGATTAGCATTAGGGTGAGTCAAAACAAACTACTCCAGAAACACCAGAATGGAATAAAACTAGTACAAAACTACGTAATACAACAATAGTGTAATAATAATAATAGTGCTGGGCAGCGATTAAAATTTGTAATTGTTAATTAATTGCACTGTTTCGGGCAAAATGTAATAATGAATTCAAAAGTAGTTTTGTAAAGTTTTTTTACTTTTATTTTAAAAGTACTACTATATGAACAAAATTGCAATTAATTAATGCGTTAACGCGATAATAATGCGTTAATGTGCCCAGCCTTAAATATTAATCATACAACTAGAGATGTAAGATACAATAGGTAACACAGTGTGTGAGATGCAACAGTGACACAGACCGGAGAGGTCAGTCAGATCAATCTGCAATTATCCAAGTCACTTAAGTTTGCTGGGAGGAATGGAGACCAAAACATCCGTGGCAGCAGGAACATGGGACCTGCAGCAGCACTCTGCCACAATGTGGGAGGAGCAGCCTGTTCATGCTTGTCAGCTCAAACCATCTAGTTCAGTTATGGTGAACCAGAAGTGAATTTATTCAGCCATTTTGCATTCTGATCCTTGATCAGAGAGGACGACTCGTTCATTTTACTGGAGAATCATCATCTCTGAGTTTTCTCAGCATTTCTCCCCTGCTCTGCATGTCCGCCATCCCAGCTCCTGGTGGATTTCAGGTCTCTCTAGTAGGGGAAGACCTGTGTTTAGGCCTAATAGCTAATAGCGTGCTAGCTATTGCTCTGTGTAAACAATACTGTATCCATGGCACTGCTGAATGAAATCTAGAAATAATGTGTGTAAACAGGTTCAACATAATATTAACCTTAAATGCTAAATTCACTCATAGCATGTAGAGATGAGACTTAGAAAACAAATATGACATCTTTTAACCTCTTGGTGTCATATGTTCATCTGATTGCTAACGGATGAAATCTCTCACCAGCTCAGTGAGAGGCAGATTGAGGAATACTGTTGGCTGGCATCAAATTTGTTGTGATTAAGCTACACAAGGCTCTGTGCAGCTCTGCAGTACATCTGGAGAGAAGAAAATCAATCACAGCTTCCATTCCCTGACACTAATTTGATTTAGTTCAATTTGAAAAAACTGGGCCGAGTTTGTCTCGGCCCCGGGACCAGCTGCCAACACATTTCACCACAATGGCCCTATTTTCCTGAAATAGGGTGCAATCCAAACATAAGTCTAGACTCCCAGGGTGACCACCTGCATTGGTGTATGCAGAGCACAACCAGACGCAACCAGGTGCGACATGAAGGAGAGGCAGAAACATTATTACTGGGAGGAATGCATTAAGAGCAGGAGCCAGGGCAGGCTTCAATAAAGACCACATCAGTTCCTCCTCCTCCCTTTCAAAAAGAGATGACCTGCAAGCAGTTAGCTTCTGCATATGTGAAAACACTAATTTATATTTTTAAAGTACAATAAACAGATGAACGTAACTATAAAACATCCGTTCTCATTCAAAGAACAAAATCAAAAATGGAATATAGAACATGACTAGTAGGAGCAAAAGAGAAAACTCACTTTAATAATCATTTTTAATAATAATTCATCCCTGAAGCGCAGGGTTGGGGTTTGCCTCCCAGTTCCCCCAAATTCCTGGCCACATGTCAAAGTGTTCCTGGACAAGACACTGAACACTGAATCCTTGGCACCTTAAATGCACCTGCCTGTTCATCAGATGTCTAATATGATGAGTTTTAATAAAAACATCCTTTAAGATCTGATGAACCTCATGACTCATCAGGAGGTCAGCTGGACTACTTCACAGGATTTTACTGTAAAAGTTTCCTGTTTGATGTTTAGAAATACATTATGTACTGATCTGCCTGGATGTCCCGCTGCACCAAAATTACACACAGCTTCTCTGTCAAATCAGAGGCTGTAGATGAAACACACATTATGTCTGTTTCTGTGTGAAGTGTATTTGTGGGGAACTTAATTGTAACTGGATTATGTTTTCTGTACCAGCTATAGCTGGTTGGTTATTAACTAATTCCTTGACAATGTTACTGATAAGAACACGACGGTTCTATGTCTCACAAAATTGAAAACTGTAACATACGCAGATCATCCAAGACTTGTGGATTTAACTGTGTAAAAAGTTAGTGTCACAAGTCGAAGGCACTTGTTGGTTGACTCTGGAGTCAAAACAAAAAGACAAACCAAAGAAATCAGTCTAGAGAACTAGAAGCAGGAACAGTCAATGCTGACAAATCCCTGCCTACATTCTATTTACGTTTTGGTGCGAGAGCTGTCCTTTTCCCACCATGATCCCACCCAGCTGCCAAATTTGTCCATTCAGAAGCAGCTGATAATATCCATTCACCTATTAGCTGTTCTTGCAAATACAGATGCTGGAATATTTGTTCAAATCTGAATGGAGCACTTTGCTGACAGCTAACTTAGTCAGGTGTCCAACATGTCAGGTTACCTAGTGTGAATTAGATTAGCTGAGGTACCTGACGCTTACAATCTAAACAGTGTGAGAATGCTGCTGTGACTGAACCTCACTACATTCACAACTCACCATTCATAACTGACAGTGAGAGTTGTACAAGCCACAGGGATTCCACAACCACACTTCTCATCCTCACTACATGGGATGGAAGCAAAGACAAATGATCTCACCCACACCTGCATCTCCGTCTCTGTTTTCATCATTTCCCGCCCTCAACAAATCAACTAATAATTAACTTAATGTTCTTAACAGAATAATATGTCCAACCCGGCTTTCTAGTCTGTGCCTTATATGGTCAATATCCTGTCATCTCTCTCCCCTCACCCTGCTCCTCCTCTGCTCAAAGCAATCAACCCAACACATAACATATATAAGTTAATCATATCCACCCGTTCACCTCCCTTTTTAAGCAGGTCTGCTAGTCCCATTCCTTTGCCAGATCGTCTGCTGACTACCCCCTGACGCAACCATCAAGCCTTTCTACAGGAACCTAACTCTGAAAACCTGAACCTGTTTCTGAACCTGACCCTGATCTCTGCCTCTGGCCCAAACCAGTTTTTGAGTGCTCTGACCCTGTTATTAGACCTTGGAGAGTTTTTGGATTTCAACTTGTGATTATTGACTTTGGACTGACATCTGGACTTCATGTGCATCTTTCTACTGTTGTTGCTCTCTGCACCTGTTCTCTCTGTTGTGTTGAGTCAAGGATTTCCTCAGTAAGTTCCAGACTCCATTACCCACAATCCCCTACTCACCATCTGCTGGACACCGACTGAGATCACCCGGACTCAGTTACCCACAATTTCCCACTCACCTCCCATTGGACACGGGCTGGACCTCCTGGACCATATTACCCATCGTCCTCGACTCACCTGTTGCCTTCCACACTTCAATTTCTACTTACTGGACCTGCTCTCCTCTCTTGACTCCACCTCCCTGCTCCTCTTGCAGACAAAAACGATCTGGTGAGTCCACTTCTCTCTTCTAAAACTTCAACACTATGGACATCTGGTGCATTTATCTGCATTACGTATATTACAGGTACACAATAAGTTACAACTACTGTATAATGCCACCCTATTTCCCTAAGTGGCGCCAGAGAGTTTTTATTGGTGGGGTTAGATGGGTCTTTAGCATTACATGACAGAGCTGAAGAAAATTAAATGAATCAATATGCTGGTGGTGTTCAGAATTAATTTCAAGTATCATATGAAAAATTGCTATGAGAGGAGCTTGAATGTGAAGGGGCCGTCAGAGGTGCACTCCAGCTGATCTAACACCAGATGCACATACAGTAATTAGACACAGGCACACAAACCAATCACATGAGACATTATAATTAAAAATCACACATTTATATTAAAATAAAGTAATATTCCCGCACATGTCCTGATGCAGGCATTATTGAGAGCAAAGTAATAAAGTCAGATGCGCTGACCACAGTGAGCTGCGCGCATATAAAATGACTAATCACAGGATATTAAGTCTTAATGAGAGGTTATGAATTTCTTTTCTAATTCATTCTAGAACTGCATGTGTTTAACTACATGTGTTCATTGTTATTTAGATGCACAAGTAGCTGAATTTATTTGGACTTTTTTGAAAACAGACTTAAAAGCACAGGCAACGTAAGACTATACAGAAACTACACTGTCCACAAACAACAAGCAGCATGTGGCCTTCAGAACTGGGCTGTATTTAAATACTCACTTGCGGAGGTCATGGTGGCCTAATTTATTCAATGGCAACTAGGTGGTGACATTCATACAGAAGGGGATTATGCCAGTCATTGCTGTATTCAGAGAATCACAACCCATCGGTTTTACTGGCTGGAAGAAAACACGTCAGTGATGTGATGTAGAATTGTTCAACAGTAGTTTTATCTATAATGAGGCACATCCCACTGCACAGTGGGATTGTAACCAGACGCTTTTCTTAATGTCTTGGGTCATTATATAGTGGATGCAGTTCCACCCAGATTTCAGCCAATAACTAAACTAAAATGACTAAATGCCCTACAGAGTAAATAAGGAGACATTTCTGAATTATCATTGTGTTAATAAATACGTTTTAGAGTTACTAATGACTTTCAACAGAGCCTGACAGGTTGTTTTTCCTAGCTTTTAGTCTTTATGTTAAGCTATGTAATATCATAACACACAGACAGAAGATCAAAATCCATATGAAAGTCTAAGATCTAAAAAAAAACATAACTGGAAACACAAACATTTTGAACTACACCGTATTTCTACAGAAACAGCAGCTGCAAACTATTTTGGTGGAGTGTGTTATAGTCTGTAACTTTTCAAATCAGAATCAGCTCATCTTAAATGGTACGTCTGCAGTGTTTTCACTTGTTGTGCCATATTCGACCTCTTGTCAGTACTGTGTGGGCATGTACGCACTGTGCATTATCAACATTTCCCTCTGTTAGCTTTGAAGTACAGTATATTTGCAACAGAACAACCTAAACCTTTACTCAGTTATACTGCTGCACTGTGACCTCATCTAATTCCCAACATAGCTCTATTCACCAGGTGAACAGCAGCCACTGAAAAGCTCTGTGTGGGTGTGCAGGACCTTTAGAAATCTCATGTCAATTGTAAATGCCTTTTTGGATGTCTTTTTCTTCACACTGACAACTTCTTGTCTGATTGTGACACTGAGCAGTCTCACTTTTAATGACTCCTGTGTGGAACTGCCCAACACTGGTTTTCAAAGGTTTCTGCTGACATGTGTTATCACACTCACTACCACGCTCAATAGCTTTGATTCTGTTGAGTTTCGGATGTTGAGCCTGCAGATCAAAAACTGACTTCAACTTAAGTCGAACTTCCTGCCATGGACCAAACAAGCTCTTCTGTGGATGAGTGTGTGCTGTCCTTAACCGTCATATGTCACATGTTCATACTTGATTGAGTTCTGCTTTTGCTGGACCTCAGACTGCCCATAGCCTCAGAATGACTCCTTCTAAGTCTCCAGAACATCTGAGTTTCTAGGGCAAAGCTTTCTTAAGCCCTTAAGGCATGAAGCAGGCCTTACATGTGAGATTCCAGTAGTAATGCAGACTAAGTAGCAGTTGTCGTTCTTGTCCTTTAATATGACAATGTTTTGCCACTGCAGAAGAAGTGGACAGTAGTCTTGTGTTTTAAAAGGAGAGACTGAGATTTTGTTCATTTTACTTCCCTTACTTTCACTCCGTCTTCATTCATCTCAAAGTCATCTGATACCACCTGGTGAAAATGTCCCTCCTGCTGTTACACAGACATGGGCATAGATATGGTCTATGTGTGTGTGTGTGTGGAATGTGAGGAACTATTATCCATGAACCTCATTAAAGACCTCATATATCTCTGTACGCTGTACTGTACAGAGCTTATGGAGCTGTCAGGGTTAGACGGTTGCTATTGATAAGCTTCATATAAATACTCATACCTGCTAGGCACAGGTTCAGACAGTGAGAAGGCTTTGTGCTCGACTACAAGCTTCTCTCCATTGAAATCTCTGTTTTGCTATATCCCCATGAGCACTCTCTGGAAAACTGGACCACAGTGTGCTGACATCTCAAGTTTACTTTGTGCTACAGACTTTTCACAGCTTATCCTTGCGCACACACACTTGAACACACACACACACAAATCCCCACTATCAACACCTATAGGCTGCAAATTTAGCATGTACCACACTACAGAAACAAATACCACAGTGATAACTTTACCTTCCTCCAGGGGGCAGAGATTTTAAATATAAACTGGTGGGAACACAATAATGACAAGAGTTTTAGTTTCTACCAAGACCAAACAAACTATACAAAATATATTAATATCAGTCTACACATGCACATGTGCATTATGTTTTCCAACAACTGGAATTTGATTCTGATTCAATAGGAATTTCCCACAGAAGTTGTTGGAGAAAAATGCATAGTTTGCTTTCTACACTGAGACAGCATTGTGTTATCCAGTGGTGTTATAATATCACACTGATAACACAATGTTTAAAAAAAACCGTCCACCTGAGAGTCTAAGAGGCACAAACTGGGAAATAGAAATAGCAAAAATATTAACGTATAATGTCATAAGCTCATAAGTATGGCTTGTTCCCTTGGAACTTGGACTGCTCGAAGCCTCAGAATGACTCAGTCCACGCCCCTTCTAAGGCTCCAGAAAATTTAAGTTTCTAGGTCAAAGCCTCTCAATCGCTGAATAGTGTCTTGAGGACAGGACTATGGCAGAAGACTAAACTTGGAGGCAGTATCTCTTGGAATAAATATCTATAGGCCTATACAGTATGTATCGTTAGTGGCTCGGCAAGTTTTGCATTGAAATGTAAGGTACACATCATATATGTACAAGACTCCAACATAAAGGGCCTCAATACATTCAGTGAACCTGCTGGCTCTCACTTCTGTCTGTTTATTGTGTTTAGTGCAAACCAGCACCACCTACTGGTCGGGAGGTCTTAGACTCCACACATCCTCTACTGCACTCTGGTCATGTGTTCTTGCAGGCCCTTTGCTTGTTTCAGTTCACCCATCTTTTGTGCTTAATGAACCCTGTCCTGTGGAGTCTCTTCTGGGGTCCAAAACAAAACCTCCGCCATTACACATTAACTACACAGGCATCACATAATATTACAATAAACAATCTAGTATTGATAAGGGAAGAATACCACCACTAGAATCTTCCTATGCAGTTTATTTATCCACCACAGTTTACACTTTATCTGCAGCTTACTAATTTTATTGAACATTTCTGTTTTAAGATTTTAATATGTGATTACTTGGATTTATAGCAAATGGATGTTTCTAAAACCATAATATTCTGCATTTTTACAGGCATATATATGTCCAGATTTAATGTATTCTACAGAAAAATAGGGCAAATATCCATATTTTTTATGGTAAATTTCTGTTAAAAAACATTTTTTCACAGTGCAGTCTGTTCATTGCACTTGTACTATGCTGATTCAATAGCTGGAGTTGTGACAGGTATCTGTACAGAACATAAGCAGTTACATTAAAATCTATTGTCATGTACATATAAGCACCTTAGTATTGTATTAAGACTAGCTTGAACAATTCCAAAGCACTCCTTTCCAAAATAAGGATGTACAGAGAAAGATCATGTGCCTACAGCTTTACTCACTTACCATGAGTACGTAGTTGTGTACGATTTACTCACACACTTTCCACGAACTTCTCATGGTAGGTTTACAAAAGTTTTTAAGTGAAAATAAATTAGGTAAAACATTTTCACAAAAAGACGCAGGTAGCAGGATGACAACATATAATGTTCTCACTGACATTGATTGTGGCTCTATAGTAACACAAGCATTAAGACCATTGTATAGTATTTTCCAAATGTTTTCACAGGGAACATTCACGTCTTCTGAATTCACCTGCTGTGCTCAGTGAACAGCAGTAATTATTTATGTTGACAGACCTCCTTTCAGAAACCAGAGGAAGCCATTAATCACTGTGTCTCAAAGTACAACAGGAGCACAGGTGGTTTTCAGAGAGAAACAGACAGAGAAAAAAAACAGAGCTTAAGATGCAAACTATGCAAATGAGCCCTGCTTAATTTGCTTCCAAATGGCAAATTATTTTTTACACCTGACTGACTTATCAGGCTCTGACACAGGCAGGGTGCATTGTTCAGTGTCTCCACCTTTGCACTGCAATCACAGAAAACACTTGTCGACTCCACGCAGCAGCCATTACAGGAGTGTGTGTTGGTGGGGGTGGGGGGGACCCGTCCCTGATATAATTAGGTTTCTTTGGTACACCTAATTAACCTCTATCTGTGTGGCACGCATCTCATTCAAAAACCGAGCGTTCCTTCATTATCAACGCATTGTATTTCTAAGTGTTTTACCAGTCATGGTGAGGTAGCTCTTTGTAATTGTTACAGACTGCTTTTATAGCTCTGTTTGGAGGCAGGGAATGGTCCACGCATCAGCACAAACCATGGAGTGGATTTTATTAAGATTGGATTCAAATAGGCCAGGCTGTTGTAATGTGGTTTCATGCATATTAAAGTGCAAAGATCTAACCGTGTATGTGAAACATGGATACGTACACTTGAATGTCCAGCTTGATCCTCTTGTCCTCCTCAACGTGGATTCCCCAGATGCAGTCTTGGCCTTTATCATAGGCTTCAGGCCAGTTAGGAGACAGCACTACTCCAGCTGAATCTGTGATCTCTCCACTACACACAGCTGGAATATACACATACACACACGCGCAGAGTGTCAAAATTGCTGATACTGAGTTTAAGGGGTCAATACCAAAACAACACATTACATACACTTGTTTTTTATTTATTATTTTAATTAGCTTTTGGGTTTAAAAATAAAAATCAAACACTTTCAAACTTCAAATATTAAAGATTACATGGATCAGGTAACTATATTGTTAGATTTTTCTCTACACACTGTATATACAAAATGAACAATAGAACACTGAATTCAGTTGAGTAGAGATAGATAGCAGATCCCTGAACTCCTTCCCAGGAACTACTGGTTTAGGCATGTGGATGACACATACATAAACCTAGCATCAGAGGTGGGTAGTAACAGTTACATTTACTCCGTTACACTTACTTAAGTAAGATTTTGAAAAAAAAATGTACTTCTAGTAGTTTACTTGAGTAGATTTGTGAAGAAGAAACGCTACATTTAACACTCGACTCGTTACTTTTATTTTACCAATTATTTCTACCAGAGATGTCGTCTAGAGTTGTGACGTTCACGAACAAACCAAATCTAGAGGACAAACCATGTAGGACTGTATTTAAATCACAACAAGCTAAATATAAGCACAGTTTTGTCTAACTTTACACCTTGTTTTCCTTTGCCGTTTCTCCCTTGTTTACTTTTTAGCGTCACGTGGATGTACTGCGACTGGTGCAGTCTTTTCAAAATAAAACTTCCGTTTTAATAGGAAATTCCAAAATAAAAGCGATCACCTAAATAATCAAGTTACATATTTATCATACAGTGTGTTGATGTCATTTACACCAGTTAAAAGATTTCTCACAAAATATTATTGAGTTTTTCTCTATTGTTAAAAAATTTCTTTTAAACAAAGGGTAAATCCAAAATAGTGATCTCACTGTCAAAGCAGACCTTGTGAAATGTTTGTATGAATT
>JAUMHL010000339.1:0-10074 GCA_032362345.1 Sandelia bainsii | reverse complement strand
GTGTGTCGCAGCATGCAGGACCACTCAGAGGGTCGACCGATAAAAGTCAGAGAACACAGGAAACACAGAGTCAAGGAAAAGAGCAGCAGGAAGCTCAGCTCAGAGTTGTTGGCCCTGACAATGGGAGTTTTCCTGTATCTGAAGAAAATTAATGCTACAACAGCGGTCATGCATGTTCCAAATAGAGATGTTGCAGTGAGCAGTGCTCCCATAACTTCTTCATGTGATAGAAACTCTGCCTCCTGCTGTATACAGACATCTCTTCTCTCATTTGACCAGAATTCAGGCTGACATTGCACACAGGTGACAGAATCTGACAAGTAACAATGAACCAGATGTTTGACTTGTATTTGGTTTCAGTATTTTCACTTTGCATCAGTTCTATTCAGGGGTGGGCAATCCTGGTCCTCAAGGGCCACTGTCCTGCTTGTTTTCCAGTTATTACTGCCCTATCCACTGCTGATTACCTGGATGTGTTCAGCCAATGAGAAACTGTAAGTGTAGGGATGGTTGGACAAAAAGCAGGACAGTGGCCCTCGAGGACCAGGATTGCCCTCCCCTGAGGATAATCTGTCTTGGAATTTTATATTTCTTGATCAAATAGAAAGGAATATTTTCTCTTGAGAGCTATGATTATATATTGTAATTCAATCCTTATTTGAAAATTTATGAACAAAGTTATTCCATTTGTGAAGACATGAAATAAAAATCTTGCATTAATTATTACTAGACCTGTAATGTTGCTTATTTCTCCTTCTGCACATCTCATACAGTCATAGCAGCAGACAGGCTTTCCTTTCTGGAGAACCTTGCGAGTTCCTGGAGGACATTTCTCACTGCATACTGACACAGGAACCTGCATGAACAACATGACTATAAGAAATGTATGAGGACTTACTTTAAGAGTTGTCCTTACAAACCATTTATATTTGAATCTTTTCCTTTTTATAATAATATTAGAATTATATTTTAATTACTAATTACAGCCATCAAATTATAACTTACCTGTTTTGAGTTCTGTGCCCAAATTAAAGACTTATTTTGCAGACTCAACTGTTTGTCTGAAGGTAAAGATGCATCATAAAGACCAACTGTGACAAAGTTCATGATACCATTTTCTCCTTGCTGCCAGTTTATAATTTCATACTTTGCTGGTGGGTCTCCATTCTCATTAAAGTAAACTTCATCTCCTTCCTTTGTTGTAAAGTGAATATTTCTTATGTACTGTAAAATCTATAATGATTTGACATGATAGATTGCAACAATTAGTTTTTTTTAATTCTGATGGTTGTTGACCTACTTTATGTAGAAACTACAATTTAAATAGTTAGGTTTTTTCTCACCGTGAATGGATTTAGCTGCACCTTGTAGTTACATGTTTCATTACAGACAAGAATACTATGAAGTGCATGGGCCACAGCATACACTCCTTTATAGACATTGTTGAATATAGCCATAAGTGACATATCAATTAAACTGTGCTGCACTCCAATTAGATCTTCATGTCCAGTACATTCGCTCTGATTCTCTGCTAATGAATTCGACTGTTTGAACTTACAGTTAAATAATGCCTCCCAGAATTCTGCAAACATGTTGTTATCCATCAGATTGACTGGCCTCACTTCTAATATGAACTCTCTAATGCCCCTGAGATGTGCTTTGGGGATTGATAGGCCAATGGCACCATCCAAAATATGATGTTTATCCATTTCTGCAGTTTGGGAATCAAAGATCCAGGCCTCAGTGCCTACCCACTGGTATCCAGTCAGGTTGTGGTCAGACAACTTGTACAACAGCACATCCATGTCCAAGTGGGCAAGGAAAGCAACAATAACTTTTGAAGTGGAAAGCTTGATAATTTCAATAATCTTTTGTATTTTGTTTGGTGGATCTGTTCTAAAGAAAGAGAGTGAATACTCCAGACAGATGCCCAGCTGCTGTGCAGTTTCTGTGAATATGGCAATACCATTATTGCCATAATCATTATCACTTCTTAATGCGCCAACCCAAGTCCAACCAAAGTGCTTGACCAAGTGGGCCAGAGCTCTGCTCTGATAATAGTCACTGGGTATTGTTCTGAGGAAGGATGGGTACTTGGTTTTGTCACTGAGACAAGCACAGGTAGCAAAGTGACTGATCTAAAAGATAAAAAAAGACCTCCCATGATTAAAATGTAAAATATAACATATTCACAAAGTCACACTTGGTTTAAACATCTTTGTATCATTTTAAATGTACTAATTTTACCCACCAGTGGAATATGAAAGGTCCGATGACAGTAGCTATAGCCACACTAGGAGAAGAAGACGTTTCTCCCATTATTGCCTGCACTTGCGCAGGTCTGGTACATGGAGCTTTGGTGGGTGCAGACACAGGTTCATTACCATTAATCAAGGAAAATGCAACCTTCACACTTCTGGCGGTGGAGCCACAAGTATCATACATTTTATAGCCCAGAGAGATGCCAGGCAGTAGGTCTGTGCTGTTATTAATCTCCTCAATGGCAAAAAGCATAGCCTGGGCAATCTGGAAATCTCTGAAATTCAAACTTGATGCACACAATATTAAATATTTGTTCTATCAGTAGAAGTTGAAAAGCAAACAGTAAAATACTAAATGAAAGTATGTGACTATATTAATAAGATCATTAAAAATATTTTGACTTTCATGATTAACTAATTAAATTCTAACATAAAGACTCAGTTTGGTAAACATTTGTACCTGTTTTGTATCTGTACCTGGTGCATTCCAGTGGCAGTGGTTTGTGTGTGTAGGTTTCCTGTCTGTCCTTCCAGCTGCTGTGGAAAGAGAAGATTCCCCCTAATACAATGTCACCATCTTTAGATAGCTGGGAGTTCTCAGGAATACCTCTCTGCCTACACACCAGCTCCTCTGCCTGAGAGACGGATGCCACCAACAACAGCTGTAAAAGTGCCCAGCCCCACTCTGGCCACTTCTGTGTGGACGTCATACTGTCTGTAAGAAATGAACCACTGGGCGGAATCATATGTGCCTTAATGAGGACCAGAAGCTTGTGTTAATATTTATATACTTTGTATTACCATCAGAATTACCACCAACAAAAAATACTATATTTATTCTCTGTGAATCTACAAGTTGGGTAAGAGGAAGAAGGGAGGTGCCTAAAGACTGACAAAAGTATGGCATTAACTGTTTAGAAATTATAGCCATTTTCATGCACACACACACACACACACACACACTCATATGTTTATTGAATGTTCATAAATAATGAGACAAATTAGTAACATTACAACCATAAGGAATGCCTTCAATACATGGATAAAAAACTACCCACCCTGCAAGAATGGCTGCTTTACCAACTAAGCAAAAGTTGCCCCAGTAGTCTTGTTAAGCCTGTTGATATGAACTGTTAGCACACATGATTACACATTCAGATAGCACAGAGTGATCACTGATTTAAGTAAAATTTGTAGCTTTGATAGCAAATATAATTTTCACTCTTCATTTAGCTCTGTTTTGGTTCCCAACAGTTCTTGGTGGAAATATCTGACTTAGCTGGTAAGTGTTCCATTGTGTTCACCAGCTAGTTGCTAATTCTGTCTATCTTAATATTTGTGGTGGGTAGAAAGCATGTACACTGATTTGATCTTCATTTTTGGACAGAGACAACTTTAACTGTGGTCATTAAGTTAAGTTTTATTGGTATAGTCCTGTTTCATAAATCACAAATTTGTCTTAAGGGGCTTTACACTGTGTACAACACTTAACACTTATTGGATCAACTCTATGAGGTTAGACACTGTGAATGACATGGTAAAATAGTTAGAAATAAAATATATAATAGTATGTTGTTTGTTTGTTTTGGACAGTATGGTTCATAAATTAGCCCCTCCTGTTTCCCGGGAAAAGATTTAAAAGAAGCTGAGGCTTGCCTATGCTTACAAATGACACATTCAGAACAGCAGTTTACAAGAAGAAAGGAGGCAGATGTATGATTGATCACAGGGAGAGTAGAATATTTGAAATGGAAATGGTGGAGGCCAGAATAGCGAATATCTCTACAGCAACACTGAACTTCCCAGGAGAACTGACATAAGCTGGAACAAAAGTGATCCAGACAGCACAGAATATCAACATGCTAAAGGTGATAAATTTGGTCTTATTAAAGGTATCAGGAAGTTTCCGAGCCAAAAAAGCAAAAATAAAACAGAAGGTGGCCAAAAGGCCTATGTAGCCAAGTACTGCCCAAAATCCTACAGTTGAGCCCAGAGCACATTCTAAGATGATTTTGTTCTTGATTTCTTTAAAATTCTTATATGGAAAAGGAGGAGAAATTGTTAACCAGAGGATACATATTACGACCTGTATGAGAGTGAAAGCCAGAACACTGAGTCTCTGCTGTGTTGGCCCAAACCATTTTATCACATTACTGCCTGGAAGTGAAGCCCTGAAGGCCATTAACACCACCATAGTTTTCCCCAGAACACAAGAAATACAGAGGACAAAGGTGATGCCGAATGCTGTGTGTCGCAGCATGCAGGACCACTCAGAGGGTCGACCGATAAAAGTCAGAGAACACAGGAAACACAGAGTCAAGGAGAAGAGCAGCAGGAAGCTCAGCTCAGAGTTGTTGGCTCTGACAATAGGAGTTTTCCTGTATCTGAAGAAAATGAATGCTACAACAGCAGTCATGCATGTTCCAAATAAAGATGCTGCAGTGAGCAGTGCTCCCATAACTTCTTCATATGATAGAAACTCTGCTTCCTTCTTTACACAGGCATCTCTTCTCTCATTTGACCAGAATTCAGGCTGACATCTCACACAGGTGATAGAATCTGAAGTAATAACAGACCAGATGTTAAACTTGCTGAGATTTTGTTTTCAGTGTTTTACAGCGTGAAGACAGACACTGTCTTAGCATTATCATCTAAAGCTACATGGATCACTTTATCCCCATGACATGATATGATAAGAGACTGACAGCTTTGTTTTCTTGTTCTCTAAAAGGCAAAACCTAAATAAATTACTAGACCTGTAATGTTGCTTATTTCTCCTTCTGCACATCTTATACAGTCATAGCAGCAGACAGGCTTTCCTTTCTGGAGAACCTTACGAGTTCCTGGGGGACATTTCTCACTGCAAACTGACACAGGAACCTACAGGAACAACATGACTATGAGAAAGATATATTAGCCCTTTTATTAATTTTGATGAAATATCATAGTGGTTATTTTATAAATAGGACTGATGATCAAATTATAACTTACCTGTTTTGAGTTCTGTTCCCACATTAAAGACTTATTTTGTAGACTCAGCTGTTTGTGTGTAGGTAAAGATGTATCATAAAGACCAACTGTGACAAAGTTCATGATACCATTTTCTCCTCGCTGCCAGTTTATAATTTCATATTTTGCTGGTGGGTCTCCATTCTCATTAAAGTAAACTTCATCTCCTTCATTTGTTTTGAATACAATATTTCTTATGCGCCCTAAAATCTAAAATGATATGAATTATCTTAGTTGATTATATCTTTTGGCTCAATAGCATGATGGACAAACTTAAATAACTGTTTTGTAAATTAATTTAAAAACTAGAATTTAAGTATTTTATATTTACTCACTGTGAATGGATCTAGATGAACCTTATAGTTGCATGTTTCATTACAGCCAAGAAAACTATGAACTGCATGGGCCACAGCATACACTCCTTTATAGACATTGTTGAATATGGGCATAAGTGACATATCAATGAAACTGTGTTGCAGTCCAATCAGATCCTCATGCCCAGTACATTCTCTCTGATTTTCTGCTGATGGCTTGAACTTACAGTTAAATAATGCCTCCCAGAATTCTGCTAACATGTCTTTTCCCGATGAATTGACTGGCTTCACATTTAATATGAACTCTCTAACACCGCTTATATGTGCTTTGGGGATGAACAGCCCTATAGCACCATCCAAAATGTGATGTTTATCCATTTCTGCAGTTTGCGAATCAAAGATCCAACCCTCACTACCTACCCATTGGTACCCAGTGAGGTTGTGCTGAGACAACATATACATTAGCACATCCATGTCCAAGTAGGAGAGGAAAGCAACAATCACCTTGGAAGTTGAAAGCTTGATAATTTCAATTATCTTTTGTATTTTTTTTGGTGGATCTGTTCTAAAGAAAGATACAGAATACTCCAGACAGATGCCCAACTGCTGTGCAGTTTCTGTGAATGTAGCTATGCCATTATTGCCATAATCATCATTGGTTCGAACAGCTCCAACCCAAGTCCAACCAAAGTGCTTGACCAACAGAGCTAAGCCTCTGCTCTGATAATAGTCACTGGGTATTGTTCTGAGGAAGGATGGGTACTTGGTTTTGTCACTGAGACAAGCACAGGTGGCAAAGGGGCTGATCTAAAAGATAAAGTACCTTCCATGATGGAAATGTAGATTTTAAAACATCCATAAAGTCACATTTAACAGCTGGATGAACACCTTGCAGAATAATTTACTAATCTTACCCACCAGTGGGATATGAAAGGGTCCAATGACAGTAGCTACAGCCATGCAAGGAGAGGAAGAGGTTTCCCCCATTATTGCCTGCACTTGTGCAGGTCTGTTACATGGAGTGCCGGAGGGTGCAGACACAACTTCATTACCATTAGCCAAGGCCAATGCAACTCTAACACTCCTAGCATTGGAGCCACATGTATCATAAATCCTATACCCCAGAGAGATGCCAGGTAGTATATCTGTGCTATTATTAATCTCCTCAATGGCAAAAAGCATAGCCTGTGCAATCTGGAAGTTTCTGAAATTCAAACTTGAAGCACACAGTTTTAAATGTCTGTCTCTGTATTAGCAGTAGAAGGTGAAATTCAATATATATATATACATACATAGATAAATAGATAGTAGTCAATTATTTTATGGTTTCAGCACTCATATGTTTATGTTGTAAAAATGACATAACATTTAAAATTTTTCAGTGTGTATCAATTTTCTCATACATATACATTCAATTTGAAAAGTTTTCTTCAGTGTGATTTACCCAATGCATTCCAGTGGCTGTGGTTTGTTTTTGTAGGTATCTTGTCTGTCTTTCCAGCTACTGTGTAAAGAAAAGATTCCTCCGAGTATAATGTCACCATCTTTAGATAGCTGGGGGTTCTCAGGATCACCTCTCTGTCGGCACACCAGCTCCTCTGCCTGAGAGAAAGACACTGCCAACAACAGTTGCAGAAGTGCCCTGCCCTGCTCTGGGCTTTTCTTTGTGGACATCATGGCGTTTGAGAGAAGTAAACCACCAGGTGGAAAAACACATACCTAAATGTAGACAAACACTTGTGTTGATATTTATACATTGTATCACTTGAAAAAAAACAGTGATGTTTAATGTCTGTGAGGTCAGAGGAAGGTGGTGTCTAAAGGTAAAAACCTATGCGTTGAGCACACGCCACTGAAATGTTAATTCAAGATAGTCCAATTCAAATAATAGAGCATCTACTAATAATTCTAAAGATTGCCATATAAATGAAAGCTCTACTCAAAACAGTAGTGTGAAATTAGGCTTTACAAATATCAGCTCATTGCAAAGAGTGAGAACCAGTGCCCCCCATAAGTGACATTTGAGCAACTTTATAGCAAGCCAAAACAAAAAATGACCATAGTTTGATCTGATTTTGTACAGTGATTTCAGTCATTAATAATAAAACTTTATAAACAGGTGGATGGAAGTCTACTTAATGAACAAAATTTTCTCAATTATTAAGAAAATGTGTTTTGTCTGATATTATATTATTTAAAAAATAACATAATAATTATGTAAGCACCTTTTTGCGACCAACATTCCACTGCATTTCAAAACTAAAAGATGGGTGTATCTGGTGATAATATGAACAATGTATAATTTTTATGAGTTCAGATTTAACAATAATCCATTCTGATAACATTAAATATGATAACCACGTCTAAAATGGATGAAACAGGACAGTAACTAACATAATAATGGTTATAGTTGTTCTCCTACCTCTGTAAAGGGGAGGGTTATATAAAGAGTTATATAGTTTTATGGTCATGGGCAGAAAGGATCTCCTGTGGCGCTCTGTGGAGCACTTGATCAGTCTCTGGCTGAACATGCTCCTCTGTCCAGCCAGGACACTCTGTAGTGGGTAGGAGGGATTGTCCAGGATTGAGAGGAGTTTGGACAGCGTCCTCCTCTCAGTCACAACATGTAGAGGGTCCAGTTCCACACCCAGAACAGAACCAGTCCTTCTGATTAATTTGTCCAGCCTGTTTGCATCTGCCACCTTCACGCTGTTGCCCCAGCAGACTACAGCAAAGAAAATGACACTGGCCACTACAGACAAATAAAACATCCGCAGCATGGTGCTGCAGGCGTTGAAAGACTTGAGCCTCCAAAGAACACACAGCTGGCTCTGGGCATTTTTTTTACAGAGCAGATATGTACATGTACCTAAAATTCTCAGAAATATGCTATCTAACTAATAGTTACTCAAGGTGATTTTTGCTTCATCCTCAGCATTATCCTTGTATACTCCTCATCCCTGCTCTGCACATTGCCAAATCATCTAAATCTCGCTTCACTTTGCCTCCAAACCTTCCTACCTGTGATGTCCATCTAATATGCTCATTTTTAATCTTGTTCATCCTATTCACTCCCAACGAAAATGTCAACATCTTCATTCTTCTCCACCCTGTCCACCCTTTCTGTACCCTTTTCTTAACTTCTCTGCTACACTCCCTATTACTTTGAATGCATCTCCCTTGCTCTTAAAAATTGAAACAATACACTTCTCCACTTGTCAGGCATTCTCTCACTTTCCAAAATTTTGTAGATCAACCTGGTTAACTCCACTGCCTTTTCTTCTAAACATTTCCATGCCTCCACTGGTATGTAATCTGGGCCAGCTGACTTTCTGTTCTTCATCTTCTTCAAAGTTTTCCGCACAACATCCTTACTAATCCCCCTCACTTCGTGGTTCTCTGCCTCATCTAACATACTCTACCATTTTATTCATTCATCAAAAAAATGTATATTAAACATTTTATAGGATCTATTAATCTTTTTATAAGAAAATTATGTATGTGAGCACAAATACAAATGTAAATACAATCCAAATGTTGCTATGTGGAAAAATTATGCTGTTAATTTGTGCATGCTCCACTTTACTATCAGCACCCCATAGAGTTAAACCTTCTTTGTTATGATGAGAAAAGCTTTGTGTCTTTGTGTCACTTAAGCTAAACTGCCCAAACCAGCACAATTTAACTGACAAATGGGTCAGTATTACTGGGCTTTGTGTAAACTACGCAAACATACAAATTTGTGTACATTTGTGACACAACTGTTCATAAACACTTAATATTTCATAAACAAGATCAGATTTTTATTGCTGTAATGTGCTGTGAAATGTTGAAAATGATGTAAAATGTGTGCAAAACACTAGTATTTTGTGTCATTTAGACCTACTGTTACTGAAAAGAACGTAAGTGGAAAAAATCTTCTCTTCTCTGTTTACAGATACTACTGTTGTTCATTGTGCTGGAAGTGGAACTCACTGGCAAGGATACCTCGTCACTCCCACAAACACAAATACTTTATTATATATATTTGTTGATGATTATATTCTACATTGTATCACAATTACAAATCACCCCCATATGCTATGTTATTAATTAATTATATACAGTGGGAAATTATTGCAGTGATGCAGTATAACTATTCCATTAAATTAATATAGGTGTGTTATTTGTCTATTTAAAACATTACATTGTAATAATTAGAATGGCACTAAAATGTATTTGCCACCACACTATATTTATATAAGTTTTCATAATGTCTCATGTGGCCCTCTCCCCATCATATTCTTTTTAGTATTCTTCTCTGGTCTCAGTAAGATAATATAACATTTTGGAATGAAAATACAAATTAGCAGTCCAAAACTAGAGGCTAGAATAGCAAATATCTCTACAGCAACACTGAACTTCCCAGGAGAACTGACATAAGCTGGAATGAAAGTGATCCAGACTGCACAGAATATCAACATGCTGAAGGTGATAAATTTGGCCTCATT
>JAUMHL010000338.1:0-10089 GCA_032362345.1 Sandelia bainsii | reverse complement strand
TGCTATGTAAAGTGCCTTGAGATGATCTTTGTTATGATTTGGCGCTATACAAATAAAGATGAATTGAAAGATGAATTGAATAGTTTTTATTTGTGTTTCACCTCATCCTGTTAGGGGTACAGCAAACCATCCACTCTGCAAGTTACCATCCACTTCTGCTCAGCTACAGGTTTTACGCCTGATGCAACCCTCCCCAGTTTGCTGGACACTCAGAGTACACTGGTTTGCGCAACCTCAGCAGCTGGGGTTTATACTGGACAATAAGGAGATTCAGCAACATGTGCAGAGACATTATGATATATGCTGATATCCCCTGGTCATATTATGACATGACGAGGGGAAGTGGTTGACCCACTCTGCATTACATTCTAGTAATGTTGGTTTTGGAGAGCTCTGCCATGAACACCATTGTTGTGGTCAAATTTCTCCTGATGGTTACTCATGAACACTGATTTCAGTCACTGCAGGAGAGGCTTTTAGGGCCTTTACCCTGGGGTTTATCATAACTACCCGGACTATTAAACACCTGCTCTTAGTGGGATCTTTGTTGGTCGACCACTCCTGTAACAATGGTGTTGAATGATCTCCATTTGTACATTTGACAGTCGACTGGTGGAGTCCAAACTCTAGACATTCTTCTGTAATTCCAGACTGAACAACTCTTGTAAAGGTAACAAATCTCCATTGTTAGAGCCATGGCACACCTCTACAAACTCGTGCTGTCAAGATCAGACTTCGATAGTAAAGACCGAGATTTCTCTTCAGTTTTAGGTCTTTTAATTTTCAGGTCATATTTATTCACAGATAGAGATCTGTGAAAGACGGGGTTCACAATCATTCAAACATCACTGTAACCAGTGACCATAACTTTAACCAGTCTTTCATAAGGTAACAATCTGAAATTTTTTTTTAAATAGCTGTAGTTGTTGAAACCTGAAAACTCGTCCACATAAGGATGTGTAATTATTCCAGCTGCTGTCTGCTGATGAAATACCACTGAACTTCACATACACAGTGTTTATGTTTACTCTGATTAAGGAGTCAATCACATTAACATAATTAGAATTTGCTGTTTACTTGAGCTCTGTCTTTCTCACATTATTATCTTAATGATTTTATAATTGCATTTCGATGTAAACTTGGATCAACACAGTCACAAGGTCAAAAACCCTCAACACAAAGAACCAAAATGGGCTGTGTGGCATTTGTAAAGCTGTGATTTCACTTGAAAGACTCCCCAGCAGCTGAGGTCCATTAAACAACTGTCTCTGTACAGAGTACAAACACACGGGGGCTGTTTTCAAGCTTCCACTTTTACCTCTGCACATGTGCTGTCACTCAGTCGTGTTCTGTCTCTGCACTCTTAGCTAAAGTAAATATCAGTGTTCAAACTTATCCTTATCCAAACTTATTCTGATGATGGTTTCTGAGGTTGACTCGTTACACTTTGTGGTCATGGGAGCTGGTCATCACTTGAGGGTTGGGGTTTTGTTCAGAAAACACATGCATAACAGTATGTCGTAACAGGAACAGGTTTTGCTTGCTGTAATCATCCCTCCTTTAAGAGGGACGTCCAAAAGATGTTTCTGATTTAAGTGATGGGGACAAAATCCACAGTTTTCTTCCCAACTTCCCAAGTCAGTCACAATAAGAACTTCTTTAAAAGCACTTTTGTCAGTTTTCCAAACTGAGTGTCCAACATTTGCACTAACTCCAGTCAGTGATTTGTCGTCTGTGTCGTCATGTAATGTTCACTCCAGCTAGTACACATCATCAAATGGTAATACGTATGTGTGGGCCGCTGGCACAAACAGCCCATAGGAAAGGTTGTAACCCTACCCGTTTTCCCAACTACTTCTGCCCTTCCCAGCATTCATTACCTGGATCAGGTGTGTTCAGTCAATCAGAAGCTGTAAGTGCAGGAAAACTTGGAATCAGGGCAGTGGCTCTCTAGAACCAGGGTTGCCTATGCCTGGCCCGTATAGTCTTTTACAGGAGGACAGTCTCCTAACAGTGCACAGAATGTACCACATTCACGGTTTAGTCCCCCACTGCTACTGAATACATTAGTGTTAATGGAGGACTGAAAAAAACAGAACACAGAGTCAGAAAAATGTTGATGTTGATATTTTGGCACAAAGAAATATGTTGCTGATATGTTCAGTATCAACCTATTTTTCAACTTGCAATTTACATTAATTGTCAACATATCCTCATCATGTTATTAGAGTCCAGTGGCAATCACAGAGATCTCAGAGAAGACATTTTAAATTTAGAATTACTCTGTTCACAGGTGGGGTCACCACACCTGACAGCGGACTCTGCTCTCTGTGCTCGATGTTGCACTTTCTGATGCAGCAGTATCAGCGGGGAATAGAGTCATTTCACAGGCCAGCTAGTCAGTGTGCTTTAGTCCCACCAGGAGCTCAGAGCAGAGGTGAAGAAATCAGCTAGCCATGCAGAGAGCTACCCATGACTAATGCTGCTGCCCACAGCCTGCCCTCTTGTATATGACTCTCTCCAAGGACAGCTTAGACCGTCCCCGTGTAGATTACTCCAAAGCTTCCACACTCCATCCTTCCTCAACTCACAGCCAGACGTCTCTTTCAGATAAAGCAATAATTATACACTTTAGAGACTCACAAAGGGTTTCTTTTTCTGAGAACTAATGTGCACAGTCTGATCATCTGTCATGCTTTGATGTGGCAAACAGTTTCAATTTTAATGTTTTGTCTCCGCTGCTCAGATTTCTGTATCTCAAAGGGATTCAGAATCAATGGAGACTGTTCTGTTTATCTGAAGGTATCAAATCTCTTTAAGGGGAAATGAATTATCTTCTCGGCAGTAGTTTTTCCACCTATATATCTCGGTGCTCTCTAACAGTTTACTGAAGTTGTGAGAAAGGCTGGCTCACTGAAACCGTCTCGATTTCTCCTGATCTGCTGTCTGATCTGTGTGTCTTGATAAGGAAGGCAGCGGTGATGGAACTGCAGAATCACACTTTAAAGAGCTACTTGTTTTAAGTCTTATGTGGGGGTCTTCTCCAGTCAGTTACCTGTTCGTACTTTAAACTGTTCCGTGTCATCACTTCGTCTTGAGTGCATTTATTCGTGATAAAGGTAACAATCTACTTTCTTGCTATAATCACTTCCCTCAGTCTGTCTTGTCTGCTTTTATTTCCTTCTATCCTATTGATGCAGAGGAAAGTATTTATTCTGAACTTTTATGACGAATGGAAAGAAGCAATTTTGTCTTTTTTCCTCCCACATAACTGAACAAAAACAGGTGTGTTTAAAATAAAATTCAAGGGACTGCATCTGAGTGAGCGTATTACTTCAAGGGCACACGAGGCACAGCGCTGCAGATGGTGTTCTTCATCCAAGCCTTTCTTTAGTTAGGCAGGTAAAAATCTATTTGAATCAGCTTTTATAAATTGGGCTCCTTTCTAAACCATTAGGGCAGTTTCCACCTACTAAATGTTTACCTATGTTTCAGAGATTTAGAGTTTAAGGAGGCAAAGACGCTTTGTGTGAGGTGAAATTAATATTCATGCTTAATCATGGGGGTTAAAGTCGCTTCAGTTATCATAGAATCAATCACAGAAAAAACATATTCACAACCACAGAACTTCCCAGAGAATCACCTTTAAAGTTTTCTTTAGTACCAGGGTAATCCTAGTCATAGTTGTCTGAACAGCCAATGGTTTACTCAAAACAGGAATTGCTAATAGCTAATTCATCATATTTCATTTTCTCATTTTTCAACAGAAACTTTTAAGACCCACTTGTAGCAGCCGTACTAACTATGATGTAAGCAAAAGACGGAGTTGGGTCATGTTGCATGGATTGACAGGCCTTATTGGGAGATGGAGGCTGGTGGTGGGGTCACGAAACCCAGGACTTCTCCACAGGTGACGAATGTTTAAGTCATTGTCTGAAGCATTGTATTAATCATAATGATGAAACAGCGTCACTGTAACTTTAAGAAAGTTCTTATTTCAACTTTTTACCAACCATAAGCCTGTAGTCATCTGTGAGACTAAACTTAACCAAGTTGTCTTTGTGCTTTGACATAACCACCTGCTGTTACAGGGGCGCTGTTTCACCATGTCTCAAGAGAAGTCTGCCAGCTGCTCTTAGACGCCACACAGATGCCTCTGCCATCTGTGTTATGTGAATAGATGTTCCTATGGGTCATAGGAGAGAGCAGACTTTACGGGAATTTAGGTTGGAAGACTTTTACATCTATTCAGATACATTAGACAAAGACATTAATGTTTAATGTGACATTGCTTCATTTCATAATAATTTAATTCTAAAAAGTCCTCTAATAAATTAACATGAGACACTGAATTACTTTTACTAACTGAGCAGATTCTAGGCTCTGATTGGGTTAGAAATCTTACTGGCCCAGTAACACTGGTCTTAAATTTGTCCTGGATCCTATCTGGCTATAAGATACGTGGTGGTCTATATGCACATGCAAACGTCTCAGTACCTCTCGCACCGAGTCTGTAAGATATTGAGGCTGTATCAGTGTGATCATACAATGTATTTACATATATACATACATGGATTTATAAAGTGTGACTTCCTTTCTCTTCACACACACACTAACAGTTAATAGGGTAATGAGCATGGTTTAATGGAGCAGCAAACAACAAACATCACACATCAGAAGACGACGTGGTGGATGTTTGTGGGACAATCAAAAATCAAACTTCCACGTGTCTGTGTTCAGCAGAACATCACTGGCCCATAATTAAAGTGTCAGACAGTCATTCATTGACCGTTTTACTGTTTTGGACGCCAATCAGGGTGTAAAAGTTTTCCAGAAGGATTTAAACTTCTGAAATGACAACAAATAATCTTCAAATGAGCTGTTTAAAGCAAAGGACACTGGTTTAACTTCAGTGTGAGACACTGTCCTGTGTCCTCTAATGAACACAACGTTTGTCAGACAAGCGATAAATGGGGCTTTGATCCTGTGTCCCCTCTTGATGCCCCCGCTCCATCTTTCTGATCTCTCCACCATTTCCTCCTCTCTCCCTTTTCCTTCAGCTCAAATAGCTTCTTCCCCCATTGCCTGCTGTCATCACACTTTGACCTAATTCCCAGGATATCAGTCTGTTATCTGCACTGATCCTCTCTGTTCTCCTCGCCTCCTCACTGTTGTTTCATCAGCTTCTTGTTTCTTTTAAACCGCCTGCACACTCGCTCTTTTAAAGTGAACCACAGCACTGCACCGAGGTGATTAATCAGCTGTCAAACTAAACAGCAACACATGACTTTAATCAGCCGCCCATTAAACGTCTACAAGCTGATACGTGTTGTTAATGTTGTTGATCACACAAAGAAGTTCAGTTTCACTCACGTTTTGGCCTCGGTTGAGTCCTTTAATATTGGTTACCTGCCAGTAACAAGACAGAACCAATACTTCTACTGTATTTTCTCACTACCTCACTGTTACATGTCTTGGACTATATAAACATATTTCTGATTTTGCTACAGCAAATGATTATCTGTATTTAATACTTCACTACAGAGAAGCGTCACCCTATGTTGTGCTCACACCATGAGCTTGAAGCACCTTTGCACGAAATAAAATATTAATGTTGCAAACTCAAAAATTGAGTTTCTGAAGTTCCAGTCAAAATAACAGATGGTAATGAAGAAGAATGCGGTGACATTGTTTAAGCTAGCAGTGAAACATGTGCAGATTTTTTGGAGCGAGCTGGTGCGATTTGATTGGAGCAGAATGGAATCTGAGCGGAGCAGGCAAACAGGAGTCATCAGTCCACTTCACTCATATGCTAAGACTCATTTTTTCCACTTGCACCAATCAGAGTTTGCACAATGTTTCCATACAACTCAGCATAGCAACATGCTAATGAAATCTGAATCCAGCTGCTAACACCTGCTAGCCCGCTGAAATAACAGTACATGACAAGCTAATCAACTAAAGCAGGAGCATTTCTCAGCAGTTTAATGTCGTCAGGATGTTTAGCTAGCAGCTCTGTCCACGTTTGTCTTATGATCAAAACCTCAGTAACACAACCACACATCCAGCAGGCACAACAACACAAAGCAACCAGCTAATAATTTCTTAGTTACTGATCCAACAGGAAGAACGCCAGCTCAGCATCAGTGAGTAAAAGCCAGTGTGATATTTATTCTGGTCCGTTCTCTTGCTTGGTCACTCTCTCTTTTTCACCTTCAGGTGCCAGGTTAAGCTCCAACTTACTATGAATACCGAGCCAACTTCTTCTTATTCAGCATCTGACCCAGTCTACATTCAAGATGTGACACAGTGACACAGACTGCAAACACACACAGAGAATCAGGATGGATGATGAGTTTTCTAAAATCTGGATGAGACCAGATTTAGATTTAAAAACATGTGTTTTCTCAGCGTGAAGCATAAACTAGGGCAGCAGTAAGAGAGAGCAGCACCTCACGCCTCTAACGGAGCTGCCACAGACTGAGCCTGTTTACCTAAATGAAAGTCTGCTGCTGCTGCTGCACCGGAGGAGGGTGGAAAAGCTTTTAGACACAGGAAGAGATGAATTTAGATTTAGGACGTTTTCTGAAACGTTCTCGTAAAGAGTGACGAGTCGCTGATCTGTCAGACACAACAACAGTGGCTGCACCTCTCCAACAACTTCACCCACAGCTAAGTTCAGCAACGTCTGAGTGAAGATCTGCATTAAGACTCCACAAGAGTCAACAGTGCATCACATAAATATTTTCTGTTATTTTGTGTTTTAACATGTTCAGCAGCTCCATGTTTGTAAGTTTCATTTGAACATACAAGGAGAAAAAAGCTTTTTTAACTCCGACTCATTTGTGCTTTGACTATAAACTTGCCCATGTCCAAGTGCAAAGGTGTTTTTTTGTTGCACGTAGACGTTTCCACTCAGTTTCTTTCTTTCACTGTTACAGAGAGCACATCAAACAGATGAATGGAAACTTAATGAGTTTGTGTCAGATCACTCTGTTCTGTCAGTGTTTGCTCAGCAAGAGTGAAAAAAGAAAAAGGTTGCAGGAACGACTCCAGCTCTCTCTCTCTCTACCCACAACCAATTTCCTGTCCCTCAGCTCATTAGTCACCTCCACCCTCCTCTTCAACACCTTCTCAGCTGCTCTGAGGATCTGCTGGGTAATGACAGAATCCCTGGAAATTCCGCAGCGTGAGACCAGGATGCTGCCGTCAATCAGGACGCCCTTAATTAACAGAAAACTCTGCTGATTCACTGAGGCCAGATGTGACATCACACAAAAATAACTCCTGTACAACCAACACGCGTCCGTCTGCTTCTGTCCGCGACTTCAGTTTCTTTAATAATCCACTGTCCTCGTCACTGTGCTGTTCTTCCACAGCCTCAGTAAAACTGGAGCTCAGACAGAAACCGGCATGTGTTGAGATGGGCTCATTAATTTGCACAACTCATACAAAGATTCACTTCCCCCGTATTACTCATTTAAATAAATACCATATAATAAACTTCATGTAGAATTAATATTTTCACCATATCAGTGTCATCATCATTGTCTGTGTCCAGTTTCGTCCTCTGTTCCAGCAACTGACACTGTAACATCGCCTACTGCAGCTGGAATATTCTCTACTCAACCAATTCCTGCAGCCTGAACTGTTCCCTCTTTATGTCTGATTACACTCCACTGACACATGAACTATTAACATTTTCTAATATGACAGCTGACTCTGTTACATTAGTTCTGTTTTAGTTTGCTGATGTCTGACAGACTTGAAGCTCCACACTCTCACATTCTCCTTTCCACTCCTTTGCCATTTTTGTGACTGAAGCTTTTCCTACAAACGGAGCCTCAGATGGAGATTTGAAGGGTCTCGAGTACGCTAACAATCAAATCTTGTGCAGTGGACTTGCAGCTCTTTGTTTGCACATTTAACAGACTTCAATGGATCTGATTGGACACTTGCATGAACAACCCTGACGTAGAAAAATCAGAGAAACTTAAACATGAAATGTCCTCACATTAAGTGTGATTGTATGTGGAGACTAAACATCTATTTCAGTCTCTTTCCTGATGCTGATTTATCTTTTACTGCTGCACAAAATGAAAACTCTGTTGCAGAAGCAGAAACAGTGGCGTCAGATTATTCAACTGAAGCTAACGCTAGCATGAGACTCCAATTCATTGTGCTCTTCTACTGTCTGCTGCGCTCTGCACAGCATCGAGGTGTTCATCATAAATAAAAACGATGCAAAACTTATCAAGCAGAAACTGAAATTCTCTGACTGAAGAAACTATTACTTTCTAGTAACTTCTAATCAGTCAGAGAATATCTCTGCGCTGCTGCCAGGCTGTTCTCTAACTCTGATCTCACAGGAAGCTTTGATAGCACCTCTTCACAATAAGATATGTTTGGGGACATATTTCTACTAAAAAATAATAATACAAAAGGATAAAGATAAGGTTGGAGAATTTCTGTATTTTTCTTACGGTCAACAGATCCCATGAAAGACCAAAATCAACATTATTCGTCTGTGACACACTGGACGACATGTTACTGCTTAACAAAGAGATGAGCACAATCATTTATTTAGGATAAATAACAGACACACACACACACACACACACAGAACATTGTTGTTTTGGTCTTTTCATGGGATTTGTTGAAGGAAAAATTGTAGAAAATCCCACTTGACACACTGATCATTTGTTTTGTTTCTAATCTTTATCAGTAGAGTAACGACTGTAAAGTAACTACAGATGAAGCTGAGTTTAGTTTTGCTTGCAGAGAACTGGAGTCCACGCGCCTATGCTCCGAGAAACCACTTTCACAATAATTCACTGTGTTGGACTCGGCTGTGATCAGCCACAGAATCAGTGCATTTATGTCTGAATGTTACAGTTGCACAGTTAATGTCATCTTTGTAAACTACTTCGCAATAAGACTTTCACAGTAATTAATAGTCACCGTTTAGTTTTATTTACTGCACTTGTTCTGTGACACATTTCAGACTTAATGAGCTTAATGACTTGTTCAACTTTTCTTCTTCTGCACAGTTTTTTTAAGCATTTCCGTTTCATAACTTAGTTTTAAGGGTTTCCATGTGACTGACGAGGCCTTTGGTTAAAGTGCTTTTTAGAAAATATTCCATCCATCCATAAGCTCTGAGGGTCAAGGGGCTGCTGGAGCTGGTCTCACTGGAGAGAGGTGGGGAACACCCTCAACAGGTCTGGCTCTAGCTGATCTGCTCTCTAATACTGACCACAACGTCACACTTGACTTTTCAATTCGTTTTCTTAATCCAGACTCGGCTCTGTTGTTATCTGTTCTGCTCCAACTGATCCTCAACCTTGGCCGCAGAGAAACTTATGAATTATTTCAGTCTCACCTGTTTTGTCCTCGTCTGAATTCGATTAGAAGTTTTAAGCTGAAAAGCCAACAAATCCTCTTCTGCCTTGTTAAATATTCATGCATGAATGGGATGAGCAGAAGAAAAGCACTGCAGGAAAAACTCTTTTGTTCTTTGTCACATGAAAGAAATAAATTAGAGCTGGAAATTCTAAGTACAGAGTGTCCTGTATAAACTCATCTGTTGCGTGATTAACAATGCGGCAGGTGAAGCTTCAGCAGAGAAATAAAGCTTCTTTGCAGTCAAATGGATGAATTGGACCTGCACACAAACTGCTGTTCAAATCATTTGTTTGATGTTTTAGTGACTCAAGGTCGTATCCAGTATAAACCCATTTACCTGTGCTGCCACTAAAGTGCACAGGAAAGTGAAGTATGGTTGTTTTTTCCCCCCTTTGTCTTCAGTAACTCAGCGGCTGCTGCTGCTGCTGCTGCTATCGTCTGTCAGGAACAAACTGATCTGTATCCATCATCCCAGTCAGGCTTTTAAAGTACAACTGTCCAGTCATACAGCTTTAGCAGTGATCTTCTCGTCTGTTAATTTCACAGAGACAGTTTCATTTTTACAGCATCAAATATCGTCAGGTATTTATCCCTGAACAACATGTCAGATTAATTCAATTCAATTCAATTCATCTTTATTTGTATAGCGCCAAATCATAACAAAAATCATCTCAAGGCACTTTA
>JAUMHL010000337.1:0-10092 GCA_032362345.1 Sandelia bainsii | reverse complement strand
AGCGCTGACACAGGTCTAGCAGCTGTCCAAACAACAATTTCCCCAAGGGGATCAATAAAGTGTTAATTAAAAAAAAATAAAAAAATATTCACAATCAATGCAAATGACAAGTAGCAAATATGTTGATACCTAACATATCAATGAAATGTCTACATGCAACATTTTTTGGCTGCCAAATATCCGATCTACAACATCTGGTTTTCTGTCTGCGAAAATATCCAATGTTACATTTCAGCATCCAGATATGTGAGTGTAGAGATATTAAAGTGTTTTATGTTGGGATCAGGCATCACAGCAGTGGGTTAGGATGAGGGAAAGGCTGTGAGCTGAGTTAATGGATAAAAAATGTCATTTCATACAGTCGCTTCACACACACAACATCTGCATTAAAAATTAAAACAAAACACAAGCTTTTCTCTAATCCTCAGTACTTTTCTTCTCTAAACCCAACCTCATGGGGGTCTTTATGTGAGAGTCCAGTCTGCAATGAAATGCATTCTCCTAAAGAAATAATTAATTTCTAGCACCCACTGTGATTGTCTCTAGGATCAAGAGTAATATCCTAGATTCACTCAATGTAACACTGGTATATTTCTATGTTCATGTTTAGTGCATTTGGCTGTATTTTTAAAGCACTTTTATGCAACAGGGGTGCATTTTCCAGCAGTTTGCACTTATAAGGCAATAGTATGAGAACGGTATCATGATACTATATTTACTTAGTTAACTTTGTTAACTGTGGTGATATGTGGTAGATTTGTATAGAAGGTCAGTGAGACTGCTTTCTTTTCTCTAAAACAAATAGTTGGTGGTTATACAAGCAGAACAAGGAAGAAGTAGAACAAGGAAGAAGACCACTAATGGTACAACCACCTACACTTCTGGTGTAAATTGTCTGCGTCTAAGAGCTGCATAAATGACCAAGATGCAATGTGAAATTCAAAACCATGAACATGACAAACAAAACTAGAACTCTTAGCTTAAAGAATGTGGAATGAAAAGCAGAAAAATAAAGAAATTATGTTCATATGCTCATCTCTAAAGTACCCAGAAGCCCCGAAGACACACCCACTTCTCCCAGGTCACTATAATACAGAACAGATCATCTTAACAACTTAAATAACAGTGTCACTGCACTTTTTAGCTACAGGGTCTCCGTGCTGGAACCTTACAGGTTTATTTAGAATAATTTTCTTCTGCAATTTAAAGACGTTTTTAAGGAAACTAACTGTAAAATAACCTTCTTCTGTAATTTAATGGTAACTGTATAGTATAGTAACTTTCAGAACCATTTAAAAACAGCACAACCATGTAAAAAACTAGATTTTTATAATGTAAAATTACACATTTTTACTTTAATGTTACAGAACATCTATTTTAAAAAACAGATTTACTGTATTTTAATGGTATATGCTTGCAAAACAAAAAAATATGGCAAATATCCATATATTTCATGGCAAACTTCTGTAAAAAAACATTTTTTTAACAGTGTACGTTCCTGAACGAGCAGGGTTTGCTAATGCACTACTGATGCAAGAGACACCCACATACAAACAGTCTTTGGCGTATAACAGTGCCAAATTACATCATATAGGACAAAGATTACCACCTTGTTACACAGGGTGGCAGCAGCAGCTTTTGCATACCAGAAAGCATCTCTATTGACTATGGGTGATCCAGTGACACTATACATGTCCCATCAACTACATGCCTTGCTAACTAGTCCAAGATGCCAGGAATATAGGTAATGAAATAATATTATCTGCACCAGAACATACCATTCAACATTGCAACACAATGCAACTGCGTGTAAACTGAAAGCTGGTAAAAGAGTCACCATAGTAATGGACTCACATTATGCATATGGGACATGCCATATTTTTGCTACAATATGGAAATAACAAGGCTTTTTCCAGGCAGATGGCAGGCCTATCAATCCTGGAGAGGCCATCTCTCAACTATTAGAAGCAATGCAATTACCCATTGCTTTACCTATTGTTAAATGTCCAGCACATCAAAAAATAGCATAATTATGGCTAAAGGAAATAACTATGCGGATGAGGTAGCTAAAGAAGCACCAGTAGGTAGTTCATTTATGGGAGTTCTTGAATGGTCCTGAATGGATCAGCTACTGGTTGAGAGGGACTTAACCCGAAAACCAACACACAACTGAGGTGAAGGACACGGTTTGTCACGGTTTCACCTGCACCTCTTATAAAAGTAAGTCATATGTATAATTCACTTGGTGCAAGAGAGGATTTGTACATATGTGTGTGCACGTGTTATACTAACAGATCCCAAAGTAGATTGTTTCCATAATTTTGGGGCCCACTACTAGATGTTAGACAGATTCCTCAGAATTTGACTGCTCATTCAGAACAGGAGTTGTTCTACCTTTGCGGTACTTGAAAGTACGATGACCGCACTGCTTTGCGGTTTCAGTGTTTTGTCTTAGGACGCCTCAGCGTGTGTCCAGGAGTAACCTGAAGTTGAACCACCCTGGTGTTCATAGACAGCTGCTCTAGCAACTGAGCTACATGCTGCGCCCAACACGATTCTGTTTCTTGTGTGATATTTGCACCTAGCCAGGGTTATAGCTAGTTTATACATGACAGAAACATTGTGATAAGAGTACTTTAAGTCTTTAACAGAGAAGCTTGAAGATTGATTAAAATAAAAAAAAAGTCCACTGATGGATATGAAAGACCTCATGTCTCTCCCCATTGTCTCTGAGACCTGGGGTCTCCAGATAATCTTGATAATCTTGAAATGAAGTGGGCTGCAGATGGTTTGTAGATGAGTCACAATACAAAAGTCTATAAAGCATATCAACACTTGAAGCTACTGAAATGGCCTCTACAGTCATGTTCCAAAAGTAGTACCCCCCCCCTTTTAATTTAGTCTTTTTGTGTAAAAACTTAATACAAATCATCCAGTTGTAGTGGGTGTTAATATTAAGCAAATATAATGTCAGATGAACAACAACATATCACTTTTTTCACCATGCCATTATTTATTTAACATAGATGAAGCCAAATAGAAAAAACCATCCCTGATCTAACATCCATCCAGTTATTAAATTGTTTTTAGGTCCAAGGTATCAATTCAAATGGATTCCACATACACAAGTTCCTTCTGAGCATGTGCTTATCAGATTCAGACATTACAAATTGCTGCTTTAACTCAAAAGATTAAAGTACAACCAAATGCAACACACACACAAACAGTTCTGCAATTACAGTTCAGCAGTATGTGAATGTTTAATAATGATTGTCCTTCTTCTATCAGCACAAACTATTATGAGTATGTTCTACTGTGGATCTTAAAATGTCTTATTTTGAATTCAGTACAATGCTTCTATAAAATGTTGGCATCTCGGGAGCCAGGCTGAAGGATCTTAAGTGTGATAATGTGTTTCATAGCTTTTCTGAACCAGGCGTAAAACAAAGCATAGATGACAGGGTTCAGACTGGAGTTAAAGTACAGCAGATAGATCTGAAAGATGCCGTCAAAGTTGTTCCCTCCTGCAGCACTAAAGATGTAATATGGTGAGAAGCACAGGAGAAACACTGCTACAAGGACACCGAGATTTCTGGCTGCTTTCAGCTCAGATTTCTTTGCACTTGTGGTCACTGGACCCCGAAGTTTGGCAGCTGCAACATGAGAGCGCAGGGCTCGAGACTGAGACACAGCCACTGCAAACACTCTCATATACAGAACTATGATGACTGTAAAGGGACTGACAAAGTTTAGAAAAAAGTCAACAGTTCCTTCGATATAACTAATGGATACGGCACATTCTCCATAACAGGTCACATACCTGTCTGGCTGTTTGAGTAGATCCCTCAGAATCCAGGTGCTGTAGAGAACAGAAAGAATCCAGCACAGAAAGACACAGACCCTCACTGCTGTTACAGTCACTTTAGTGGGGTAAAACATGGGCTCACAGATGGCCAGGTAGCGGTCGACTGATATGAGCAACATGTTTCCCACTGAAACACTATTAGTTATAAAACCTAACAAGGAATTCAGAGCACAAACAACATCACCGAGGAACCAGCAGCCATTAAAAATCTGGATTCCAAACGGCATCTGCTGGATACCCACAGTGAAGTCTGAGACTGCCAGAGAGAGAAGGAGGAGGTTGGTGGGAGTGTGGAGCTTTCTGCAACAGAGAAATACGTAAAGTAAAGAGTCAATGAAACAACAGGTCTCAGTCTGTGGTGGGAGAATAAAACTGCAACAGAAAAAAGTGAGAATGTCAAATAAATTTATGAATTTAATGATTTAATAAAAAATGAGTGCGGAGCTGCCTGTAACAGAGAAAGTAAGGTGAAGAAAAAGTGACAAAAAGTGAACAAAATTAAAATACTAGAAGAAAATAATATTGTAATATTAAGAAAATAATAAAATAAATGAATGTGTTAGTTAATTGATCTTATGTTCATGTTTTTGTGTAAATGATCACGTTGGATTTATTTTACACGTACAATGAATTTACCATCACCTCAAACATGTTAAATATAAGAATGTATGAATAAGCATGTGATAAACAGTTAAAGGTGCCACACTGAATAATAAAAAATACAATTGCTCAGTACACACAATAATCAATTACTGAAACATGTCTCACAGACCTAGCTTACCACAGTTCACAGAAATTAACATTTTGAAAGATGGTTAGAAAAAACATTTACATTAACGTGTCACTGGATCCCTTAAAGATATTTGTAGTAATACATTTTATTTCCATGTGCAAAAGACTGAAAGTGCACATTATCTTTTTCAGAAAGTGAACAATGAATTTGAGGCAAGCGATGAAAAATCTTTTGTAAATGATTGAAGTTAATGCTAATGCATGACTGGTGATAATTTAATACATGATTTAATGCAGGATGAATTCTTGTTATCCTGAATTAACAAGTGACCAAGTCACAGATGTTTACATGGGAGTAGACTATCACAGTTACTGCATACGTACATTTATACACCATAAAATCTATACCGGATCCCAGTTATACCTGTGCATCTCAGCAACCTCCCTGAAAGCAGAAAAGTCGTAATAGATCTGTTCTCACAGACATATGAAACTATTTTACACAAGTCATGCTTTTTTTATGTAATGGGACAAAAATCACAATCTTATTGATCCTAATTTCACATGATAGTTTTACTGACAGTTATCAGTAGTAGTATAGTATAGTTTAATGGAAGATGTAAGTGACAAGCAACATCAACTACAATTATAATCCACTGCCCATTTCAAACCATTTGAACTTACTTTTTGACATCATACAGTAAAATAAACATATTGTAAGCTGAGCAGAGAGGTTCATATCTACCTGTAGTGGGAGATGGCAATGATGACCAGCAGGTTGAGAGCAGCCGTGACCAGAGAGATGAAAGAAAGAAGGATGTTAATGAGCACAACCTCAGCGTGAGGACGCTTCAGCCTCTTGCAAGAGGCGTTTAGGAGCTGTGGGAAGCAGAGTTCAGTTTCCTCCATCATCAGAGAGAGGAGAAGGTGCTGAGGTCAGACAATTATCTAATTTAACCAGCCATGTGCACAGAAAGTTCCCTTTTTGAAGCACATTTTTCTTTTTTCTTGTAATGTTATATCAATTTTTATTTTGGCATCAAAATTCAATTAAAACTTGCTGTAACTGCCCCCAACAACTCTCATTTGAGTTTTAATTCTGTGAGATTGCATGAGCCATTCTGATTTTCCCTGGCACAGCAACCACTGCACACAAATCCAGCACCCTGGGAAGCAGCATCTACACACGTCTCCCTGATCTGGTCCTAAGCCAGTAGCTCAGTGTCAAATAATAAAGAGAGAGAAACAGAGACAGTGAGGCAGAGTGAGAGACAGAGCACGAGAGAGAACAAGACGGAGACAAATAGACAGTGATCACTCCCTCACAAGTCCCTCTCCGCAGCCAATTGGGTTTGGGCCCCCTGGCTCCACCCACCTGCCCACTGTTTGTGTTCATAATTTTATCGTGGTTAATGTTGTACTGCTCTGCAGACAGTCCATTGCAGTAAAACAGCAGTCACGTATAACGATATGAGCCACAGGCAGACAGCAGTATGCATATAGTAATAAAATAACAATTACTCCCTAACATACAAATAAAAACATCATATTCCTGGGAAATATTCTGTAGACTTCTGTGACAACACCATTTCATGTCATTAACTTTGTGTTTTCTCTCTCCTGTAGTTGTGCTTCGTCCTCTCTCTCTCTCGCTCTCTCTCTCTCTCTGTATCTGCAGGTGTCCTTGGCCTCGGAGCTGTATGATTCCAGTTTGCAGCTTCTGGTCCTTCCAGCCTCCCCAGTGTCTCATCTGCTGCTTGTTGTTAATATAATATATACTATATTACTGAGTCAAATACTGACTTACGTCCCTCCTTGACTCATCTGTTGCAAAGAATGATTTTTTTCTTCTGTTTTGTCTGAATCTCAAAGACTGCACTGTCTTACATCACACATTGAACTGACTTAGCTGGTCACATACAGAATATCTGATGAACAGGTTGTCCATGTAATGCTCAACAAGAGGCCAGAGCTGCTCTTCCAGAAATGTGTGTCTTGAGTCTTTTTTGTTGAGCCCGGGTCAGCGAGGGCTGAAGACTGTGTTTAGGAGGTATCAGGCGGTTAATAGGTCGATCTGGTGATATTTGTCCAGCATGAATCAGAGTCAGGTGACTGAAGATCCGGTTCCTCTGTCCTCCATATCTCCACTACACCAGACTTCACCTCACACTCACTCCAGCTGGTAATCGTACCCTTTTTTCTTCCCCTGTAGTATCATGTGTCTTTCACTGGCACTAAAATGACTAAACAATAGCACAATATACAAATCAGTACAACACATGTACTACATCACCAGGCCTCCTCTAGCTTAAAAAAGTATCTTTTGCTGGCACCGGTTGTGCAACTTTCATGGGCACTAAAGCAGTAAAGTACAGTACACAACTGGTGCAACACTTAAGCTAAGGTGCATCCGTCAGCTTACTGGTGCTAGAAACGACTGGTTCTAGACTCATACATACTGAGATGCTTATATTTCTTGTTATCATGTGTGTATCACATTCAGCTTAAGTACAAATGCTGGGACTGATATCAGCGATAAAACCTCTAACTTAAAGAGGTTGTATTGTGTTAGTCAGAGGCCTGAAGCTTGAGGTGAACTTGTGTTTTCATGCTGCTGTTAGTGTTAGTTTCTGTCCTCCACACATTTCATTCTTCAGTTTACAGAGTTTGAAATGTGCACAATTGACCAATACCACCTGTGGTTCATTATAAGAAATAATAATGAAGTCACAATAAAGGCATATCTATCTATGGTGTTTACAAACCACTGATGGCGTGGAAATGTGCTAATAATCTGCCAGGACAAGTGCTTCACCAACCTAGTATCATTACAATTATGATATTACTACAGTCCAGGACGGATGATGCAACAAGGACAAAGGTTTCAGGTTTACTGCCGTGTTCACACAACCCATATTTAACTTGCTTGCTTAGTCTTTTCGGCTGCACCACGAACACAAGTGGTTGACAATTCCAGGTACACCACATCTAAAAATGTGAGAATCCACTGTTATGTACCTGGTAGGTTTTCCATCACTTCACACACAATCATTACGTCAGCAGCTGTCAGGCCCACTAATACAATACACTTGTTTATTCTGGTGATTCTGTGTATAGCATTGAAATGATTCAGCTGATGGTCAGGGTTGTGAAAAGCCTCTTTTATGCAAACATAAACACATCCTTCCACTCAAAATCTGGGTCCAGAGTAGTATAGTCTTGTCTCCATACTCTGTCTACACACAATAGGAAGACTGTAGAATTCTGTGAAGATTCTCAGTCATCCAGGTATAATAATAGGATAAGACTGTAGAATATACTTATACAGTGTGGATATCAAAGACTTGTTTTGTTGTACAATAATCAGTCTATAAACAGGGTGAATGGGTAAGGAACACCATATGATTTAAGGGCTGATCTACTCTGTAAGTAAAAGAAGGAGGAGGGACTTGACTGAGTTCTTGTAAAGAACCTAGAGCGGTTTCACTGAAAATGTCTTTTAAGTTGCAAATACCACTGTTACTCCAAGAAGAGAGGCCTCCCTCCATGTTCTTGGGGTTGAATACCTCACTGCCTACAAACATAACATATCTCTGGTCATTGTGCCCAAACAACTTAATCTTTGTCTAGTCTGACCATAAAAGCTGATCAGTTGCTAGTTGAGCTTGCAGGTGTTGATTTTGAAGCAGGAGTGTTGTTCTTGGACAGAAGCTTTTCAGTACATGTCATTATAAAACTTGACTGTAGACAGTAGCACTTATTTTCCAGCAGTAACCACTTCTTGGCAGCTACCAGCTCTAGTCAATCTGAATTACTAACAGTAAGCAAAGAGGCCTCGGCCTTTGCAATTTAAAAGACATTTTACAACTTTCAGCACCACTGAATTAATAATCTGAGTGAGTAAATGTGTAGGGATGTGTTGATGTGTGATGTCAGAAAACCCCAAATGAAGCACTTTGCACCAAATTCTTGGAGTGTCATTTATTAAAATTGTTGTACAATCACATCAAGTCCAATGTTGCCATGACTCTCATGTTCATGATGACTTTCTACCTGCCTTTTGTGGTAATAATGTTTAGACTTGTTGGTTTATGTTTTTGTGATTGACTGAGATCTGGGTGAACAACAATTACATCACATGTTAAAGTTTGGAGGTTGCATCATGACTGCTTAAAGGTCATAATAATAATCATAAAAAAATCTGATTGTTCTAATGAGTCATTTGTCTCTAATGTACTGATTGCATCATGTGTTTGTGTTGAAGCTTGTTAGCCGTTAACACCTCTGATTGCAGTTGTGTCTTCATGCAACACTGAAAGAAGAAGGTGTGAAATGTTTCAAGCAGAAAGTGACGGTGTCTACATGAGACATCTTCATATTAGTGTGTTTGTGGATTTTCTGCTTATGGTCAAAATGAAAAACTATGTGAAAACTCATAGTGAATTTCAGCGGTAAAGTAAATTTACAACTTTATATTAAAAAATTTATAAACATTAATCCTTCTGTCTGAATTAATCTGTCAAAGCTGGTCTGGTTGTTAACAGATTTACTCCACACCTGCATCTATGACAAGTTACAATAGAGTACTAAGTTAATCTCTTTTGGACATATGGCCCAAGGTTTATGTGGAGGCCTTGTGGAAGCTTACAAAGGTTCGAGGGGCCCTTTAACACATTCCAGGACTGACAAAGATTTCAGGAGTCTTTCAGGAGATTCAAGAATTTCTGAGAAGTTTCTAGGTGTCTTTGAGGAGGTTGTAAATATTAAATTGTCAGGGCAAGGCAGGATTTGAATTCCTATCACATTAGCACTTAAACATCCCTTCAAAGTAATTTATTTAGGTCCACAGGGAATGGCACTGGCAAAACAGTGGTTCCATTTTCCTGACTCCACCCCACATATAACATTGTACATTGCTGATGGACACCCACAGAGAATAAATATGTCCATGTTTGTTTCCTGACAAACATTTTCAATACAGTTACAGAGTTTCAATACAAACTTATGATGACAGCTTTGCAGAAGAAGTTTTACTTGAACATAGAATGCCCATACAAATCCCACTCACAGTAGAGCAGGAATATGTGCTGAAACAAGTACATGAATGTTTATGTTCAAAACACAATACAGATGCAGGATTTGTAATGTCAGCTCAAACTGCACATGTCTAGACCAGGAGTCCTACTGCCATACTAAAAACAATACCCCTTAAAACAACAAACAATAGAAGGTATTTAGCCCACAATCCAAGGATTGTTAGAAGCAGGGGTGTTGGTGGAGACCTCCAGCCCCTGCAACACCCCAGTCTTTCCAATTAAAAAGCCTAATTCAGTTATTAAATGACTACCACTTGGTCCATGACTTAAGAGCTGTCAATTTAGATTATTTAGAGTAAATCATAGTACAGACACAGCGCTAGTAAAAGTCACTAACGATCTTCTCTTAGCCTCAGACAATGGACTTGTCTCTATACTCGTCTTGTTAGACCTTAGTGC